>LOEQ01004212.1:32938-62938 GCA_001685075.1 Bramus lutescens
CTAGGTTCATCTCAGTCATCAGTTGGGTGAAGTAATTTTTTGAAGGTGTTCATTTTTTTTCAATATACCAGATTTAGTTTAATAATTGGAAAACGGTGAACTCACATGACCAGGGTCCAGTGCGCAGGGAAGAAGAGGGCGGAGCACACCTGGATGTCCAAGTTTATCTTCCCTGGCCCCAGGAGACCATGCCCTAGCCAAATGTGATTGGCTGAACTTCCCCATCTGGGAAACTGTACCCTGCATATCTGACTTAAAACATAGGATCTACAGGGCTGGGAAGATGGCTCAGCTGTGAAGTTCTTCAGAAAATTCTTTACAAATGAAACAACTGCAAGAAACTGATTTCATTTTCAAAATTCAGGAATATGAGACATGAATTTCAAAGCTTTGTATGCATTCTGCTTTGTTTTTCAGTAGAGTAAGTCTTTGAAACTCTGTATGTGCTGGAGACACCCTAAGTCATTTGGTGCACAGCGGCGTCTTATGAACAATGTAAACAAATGTAACTGTCAAATTTCATAGATCATTGCAGATTGATAGCAGTGTAGAAAGGTCAAGCTACCAAAGTACACAGCCACCATGGCGGATTCTGAGAGCAAGGACGGTGCCCCTCAGCTGTTGGGATCTGGGGAAACTGAACTCTGCATATCTGAATTAAAATATAGGGTCTGTAGGGGCTGGAGAGATAACTCAGTTGTTAAGAATACTGACTGCTCTTCCAGAGGACTTGGCTCCGATTCCCAGCACCCACGCAGCAACTCCTAAGTGTCTCTAACTCAGTTATCAGAGAATCTATGGCTTCTTCTGGTCTTCACATGCACATGGTTCACAGAATTAAATACAGACCAAACACCATACACATTTTAAAAAATAAATTATTACCATGTAGGTTGAGGCAGAGGTGGAGGTTGTCTGGAATTTGAGGCCAGCCTGATCTGTACAGAGATTTCCAGACCAGCCAGGAGTATAAAGTAAGACCCACCTCAAAAATAAGCAGCAAACAAAACAAACAAACAAACAAGAAAGAAAGAAAATGTCATTTGCATAAGGCATGCACCAGAGTGTTTATGTGTTTAGGCTCAGTTCTGTCTCTTTACCTCTTTTGGTTTGTGTTTGGAGCTGGGCATGGCACCGAAGGCCACACACAGCCGCTGGCTCTGCCACTGAATCTTGTTTCAGGTTACAGCTCTACCCCCTCAGGAGAGCTCTGAACTCTCTAAAGTAGAGATTACATACAAGACAGGACAAGAGCGCTTACTCCAGATGCTGTTGTAGAGGTTGTGAGACAATGTATGGTAAGAGCTTGATTCAAGCTAAAGTATTTAAAAATACCAAAAAATGAAAACAAAACCAAGCAAAATTCTGTTTTTAAGGAACAGGACATTTGGGCCCAGTGTCATGGCTCAGCAGGCAAAGGTACTTCTGCCAGACCTGACAGAGTGTAATCTGAGTGTAATCCGGAGCCCACCTGGTGAACGGAAAGAGTCATTTTCTGACTTCCACGAGTGTGCATGAGTACCCCCACAGCACAAACTGATAAACGTTAAAACAGCACCCCACATTGGGGCTGGTGAGCAAGTACAGGCATTTGCCAGCCAGGCTTGACCTGAGTTCAATCCCTGGAGCCTGTGGAAAGGTGGAAAGAGAGAACCAATTCTACGGGGGTTGTTCTGTGAGGTGCACAAGCATGTTGTGGCACACATGCCCACCCACAATAATAAACAAACAAGCATTCACATGTTTAAAGCCAACTAAATTTTCCCCAGTTAATGGAAGAAGACAAACTCAGTTGGATAGTCAGTTTTAGTGATTGTAAACCAGGCCATTTCCTCCACCTCCTTCCCTCTCTCTTCCCTTCTTCCTTTTATCTCCCATGTCTGTCTCTGGTGCTGGGGACCAAACCCAGGGACTTGTGCATGCTTGCCAAATATTCTTATCATTAAACTACCTTAGGTTTTCAAAGACAAGGATATCATTACATAGCCTGGGTTGGCCTCCTTTCATAATCTGCCCAATTCATGATCCTCTGGACTTTGCCTGCTGAGATAGGTGTATGCCACCATACCCAATCTGCATTTCCTTAAAGGAAGTAAAATGGGAGCTGAGTGTTAAACAACGAGAGAGTTAAGCAGCAAGGGGACATTTCCTCATTGGGAAATACAGCTGATGACATAGCGTGCATGCTCTGATGTTCTGGAGGTGCATTTAAGAGATGATGACAGAGGACCTTCCTGCCTTGCTAAGGAGCTTGCCTTCACTGATTTCAATAGCAGGGAGACCTCAGATTCATGCTTTCAGTGTGAGTGGATCCGCCAGCTTTGCTCATTTCACTGCTTTATTCTGTCTAATAACATAACAGTTAAAGTAATTTGAAAAGAATGTATTTCACTTCCAGCCCTTTATTTTATAGGTGATGTACTGAACATAAATTCTCTTCTGCATTATTTCTGATATAATATTGCTTTTAAAGATAAACAACCTAACTTGGAAAAGTAAAGATGATGTCTTTATCTGTTTCTCCTTCTAAAGTGCTGCCTCATGACAGCAAAGCCCGCGGGCTTTTTGTAAGGAGCGGTGGACTTAAGAAGATCCAAGAGATAAAGGCGGAACCTGGTTCCCTCCAAGAATACATCAACAATATTAACAGCTGTTACCCAGAGGAGATAGTAAGGTGAGGGAAATGGACTTTAAGCAGCTCAATATTACAAAACATTTGTTCTTTGTTTTCAAATATAGCTTTTATAACGATGGCAAAATGTAAATTTTGGGGGCTGGAGAGAAGAGCTTGCTGTGCAAGCATAGAACCTATGCTACCCATGTCCTAGGTACTGAGCAAGAGGCCCGAGTTAGGTTTCTACACGGCACAGAACCTTTGTGGCACACACATGTCCTAGGCACTGGGAGCAGACACAGGTGGAACCTGGAAGCTCACACTAAGCAGCTAAGTTGATGTCAATGAGATTCAGGTTCAGTGTGAGATGTCTCCAAAAAGAAGGTGGTAAGTGTTGCACTTATATCCACACACATGTGCATACATGCCTCACCCCCCACCCCACACACACACCAAGAAGAACAGGGTTAGGAGGATGAGGAGGAAGCCACTGTTTATTTTTGTTGTTTGAGATGATCTTGCTGTCTAGATTGGATTTTGCCCTGAATTCCTTAATCTTTCCCTCTTAGCCTCCTGAGTGCTGAGATTACAGGAGACCTACCTACCAAGCCAGGCTCAACATGAACCTACTTTCAGGCCCTGTGCCGCTGAGCTACACCTCCAATTTAGATTAATATTTCTCAAAATGTTATCTATTTTTAGAGCATTAAATCTAAGTCTCAGGTCTTGTAAACCTAGAGAAAAACTATAGAAAAAAAAGCAAATTTGCTGGAAAAGGATAGAATAATCTAAAGCACAATTAATGAAAACCCAGAGACAGAAACTAGGATTCAACCTGAAAGTCAGAAAAGCAAAACAGCCAGCTCTTACCTCTACCTTAGTCCGAAATGGCGATCCTGCCTCCAGGAATCGTCTCCTCCCATCTTACATTCCTCTCTAGTGCTGGGATTAAAGATGTGCGCCACTACAGTCCAGTTTCTACGGTAAACTAGCATGGGATTAAAGATGTGTGTCGCCACTGTCCGGTCTGCATGGCTGACCAGGCAGCTGTTTTACTCTCTAAACTTCAGGCAAGCTTTATGTATTAAGATACAAATGAAATCTCACTACAGAGCCTTCAAGAACAACACAGAGCACACAGAATACAGATCTCCTTGTATTTTCTCCACAAATAAAGTACAAGCTCCCTCCTTAACAACCCAACGCTGTAAAATATATAACTTATACCTTTCATCTATTCTTCCTACTTAAAACTTGATGTTTTGGTTTTTGAGACATGGTTTCTCTGTGTAGTCCTGGCTGTCTTGGAACTTGATTTGTAGACCAGGCTGGCCTCAAACTCAAAGATCCGCCTCTGCCTCCTTAGTGTTGAAATTAAAGGCATGCGCCACAGTGCCAGCCATACTAATGGTTTTAAAAACATAGTAACATTGAGTTTAAGAGCACAAGGTAAGATTAAATTATTCTTTGACTCAACTTTCATGTACTTTTTTTCCCCACCCCCCTGAGAGAGAGTGTCTAGCTATGTAGCCTTGGCTGGCTTAAAGCTCGCTGTGTAGATCAGGCTGGCTGCAATTCTCACAGATCTTGCCTGCCTCTGCCTCCCAAGTGCTGGAATTAAAGGTGTGTGCTACCATGCCTGGCTTGAACTCTTTTAAAAACTTACAACTACATTTCTCTCTGTGTGTGTGTTCATGAGTGAAGGTGCTCCCAAATGGATTCCCTGGAGCATCTCAGATGGTGCTAAGAACAAAACTGAGGTTCACTTGGTTCCTCTGCAAGAGCGGTACGTGCATGCTCTTAACCACTGTGCTGTCTCTCCAGTGCAAGTTATGCACTCTTGAGAGACTGATGGGAGCTTGAAACAATTCCAATAAGCCTGTTTTGAAACTATTAATATATTAGTATATGATATCAAAGTAGTAGTATGCTATAGCATATATAAAATACACAAATAAATAATAAAAAGCTATATAACGAAATACTTGTAAAACCACAAAATGAGCCAGGCGATGGTGGCGTGCACCTTTAATCTCAACTCTTGGGAGGCAGAAACTGGTGGATTTCAATGAGTTCAAGGCCAGCCTGGTCTACAAAGCGAGTTCCAGGATAACTAGGACTGCTACACAGAGAAACCCTGTCTTGAAAAACCAAACCAAACCAAACCAAGAGAAAACAAAACAAAACAAAGCAAAACAACAACAAACCCTCCCAACCCCCCCAAATGAAGTAATTCTGAAAATAGTTTATTAGTAAAATTTGTTTTTGTACATGGATGTATGTATACTCAGGAAGAATACTGTGCATTTTATGTAAGAATATTTTATATATGCTTAATATAGCTTTCAATCCAGTGTTTTAAGAAACAAAATAAAATAAAAATGGAGAAAACAAAAGGGAAACTAACAGAAATGATCTGTTGATCAACCAATGATTAGGTACTTTTAAAAAAAATCATTCTTTTTCCCTTTCTAGGTATAGTTTAACTAAGAAATAGTGGAAATTAAAAAAAACTGTCATAATAGAATTTAATCTGGTGCTTTGTCAAAATACTTAAAAATTTAAATCCTTAAATTCTATGCTTTGATATTCCAATTATTATTATTATTATTATTACTTTGGGTTTTGGGATAGGATATCTCTGTGTAGCCCTGGCTTTCCTGGAACTGGCTCTGTAGATCCAACTGGCCTTAAGCTCACAGAGATCCACCTGCCTCTGCTGCAGTAATGGAATTAAAGGCGTGTACTATCATGGCCAGCTGAAATTTCATTTTAAAAACCATCTAATTTTCATGAGGATTTTGGCTAGCCAAACTTCTCAGATTTCTGGTTTTTAAAAAAGCATTAGGTGCTATAAAATCAGTTTTATGAACATCTTTAAAGCACTGTGAAAATAGAGAAATATAATTTCAAAATGGTTTCATTTTTATAGGTACCTATTTCTCAAAACTCAGTTGGTGACAACTGTTTTAGAACTAATTATTTTTTATGACAACATCAGCTTGATAGTCATTTCATATTTCCTTCCAATTTTAATTTTAATCCAGTATTTCTTGCACAAGTGGTGTTATAGGAGGAAATTGATCTGGACAGACTCTCGAAGGTCTCGTCCACTCCCTGGCCACAGGGCACGCTCTGAACTCGCCTTTTGGATCTCTGCCCACTCTCAGGACAGGAGCCTTGGGGCACATCTATTGTAGGAACAGTTCCAGCAACTTACCAGTGTAGCACTAGATCCAAGCCCCAAGGCCAAGACTAGAGTAATTCAAATTCCTCGTGGTCTGCAGTAAGGTTGATTTGCTTACCCTGGGATTAAAGGCCACCCCGGCTAGGTTAGAGTAGCAGTGGCTGATAGCTAGAGCGAACGAAGGAATTTCTCACTGGTTTTTTTTCTATGGCTCTTTGATGATAGCTCAGGTCATGTGCCTGGACAGACCTAGGTGCCTATCTCAGTTCTAATTATTTACTGTGTGACCTTAAAGACAATTATTTAAATTCTTTAAACTAGAATTTCTGTATTTGTAAATATTATTACCTATATCTGATAGCATTAGAATTAAATGACATGACCGTCAAAGGGCTTGTATTAGTGAGACTTCAGTCAGTGTTTCTCATTGTCCCTTTTGGAGTATCTCTAGTCTCATTTTTTTCCTCTTGAGATTAAGTAGATTTATTAGGCAAATAAAATTTAATTTTATAATCGTATTACAGATACTATATAGTAGTGTTTTGTTCCTTTTTTTGCTATTTGCTTTGATGATAAACACCTAGCAAGCAAATATAAAATAAAGTTATTCTGGTATATTTAAAATGCCTTTCATTGCTGAGCCAGAATTATATAGTTTTTCCTATTAGGAAGCTGCTGTTAAATTCTTGGCGCCATAGTAGTTGGGATGAGGCTTTCTCGCAGGAGATACGTAACTTGGTCTGCTTATTTCTGGATCTACATTTTGAGACACTTGCGAGGTCAGTATGTAGGCATGAGAAGGGGGCAATGCTGCGCACCCGCTCTGCTGGTGAAGGAGTGTGGGTATGTTTGAGCATGTTTTCTTGACTGGGAGTCCTAGGGACAGTGAATTCTCGGAGGTCTTTGGGGAAGGAAACATGGCAATGACAGTAATCTTGGAAGTGAATCTGGTAATGCCTCAAGAATGATCGGCACCTCCTAACTGATCTAGTGAGACTCTTAAAATAACAATGTCCGGTAAAAATACAGTAAGAGCCACTTGTATAATTTCTAGTTTTCTGGTAGTCACATTTAAGAAAGTAAAATGAAATGGTAAATAAATTTCGATGATTTTTTAAAAACAACCCAAATATCTAAACCATATAATTTCAACTCGTAATCAATATAAATTTAGGAGTTATTTTACATTTGTATATTTTGTTACTTCTAGCATATCTTAATTCAGGTAGTAAATCTCATTGGAAATATTTAGGCTAAATTTAGATCATATAAAACTTACATTGGAAAAAGAAGACTCACAAATGATTACAAACTCATTTTTTTGTGTTTTCCTATAGTTGAGTTGTCAGTTCTGAAGCTAAATTTTAAAAATTTAGTTTCTTAAACATAGTAGCCATATTTCTAGGGTTCTTCAGACTAGTGCCTATCATTTTAAGTAGCACATTTTAAAGATTTTAAAACCCTGCCTCCTAACATTTATATAAAAGCAATCTGTTTGGTGCCTGACACTTTTATGAGGTGCCAATGAAAGCAGGACCAGCTTTAACATCTGCACTAACTCAGACTTAGGGAGAGAGACAATGGACAGTTCTGCAGTGCCAGACTAAGAAACCCAGTTTTGAAATAAATTTTTTCTAGATTAGGTGGCCTTTTTGATCTTTTGATGACATTTTTTTTTAAAGACAGAATCAGGGTCTTAATATGTAGTCTTGGCTGGTCTGGAACTTTCTATGTAGACTAGGCTGGTCTCAAATTCACAGAGATCCACCTGTAATTACTTCCTTGTAGGTGTAAAGGTGTGTGCTACCATGCCCAGCTAAACTTTTGTCTTAGTTTGAGTTTTTAATTCTGTGTATATGTATGTGAGTGCAGGAGGAAGAACATTCTTTAAAAGGGCTTCTTAGGCAGTGTGTGTTCTGTTTTACTTTAATTATGAACAAAGACACTATTAAAATATAGCTCTGTTTTGTCCACCTTAACTTGATACATTGTGAAAACCTTTACAATTTTAAAAAGATTTATTTTTATTTTCAGTGTATTGGTATTTTGCCTGCATGTGTGCCTGGTCCCCTCGGGAGCAGAAGAGGACGCATGCCCTGGAACTGGGGTTACACTGGGCACTGAACCCAGACAAAAGCGCAAGTGTTTTGAACCACTGAGCCATCTTTCCAGCTCCAAAACTAAATTCTAATTAGGCATAAAGACAACTAAAAAGGACAAGACCCCAACATTAACCTTTATCTATAGAAAAACATAATACAGAATAAGAGGCTTAATCACTTTGAATAAATATTTTGGAAAAATTTAAGTTATAGTTTCCTATGTTTTTAAATCCATTTCTGTATTAGAATACCTACTAGGTTTTATTTAGCTTATTTATGTAAATGAAAATTCTTTCCATAGTATATCACTGTTTATATATACTATTCATATATTTAATACTTTATACTAAATATTTTATGATACTCAATTTAGAAGTCTAGAAATGTAAATGTATTGTACTATATATGTCTCAGAACCAAGGAAGATGGTTAAATTTATATTTTATATAAAATGGGTATTTATAAATCATTTTTCAATTGTTTTCAACATGAATTATTTCTGGTTCTGATCAAGCTGTATTTTAAGACATCATTTCTAAGGTAATTGGAATTCAGAAATTGATTAGCAATCATAAGCTGTATGGTCTAACGTACAGAAGACCATCCTGAAGTACCCTCACTCACTTGGTATGGTAAGAAGGAAATCTCTGAAATATTACCGCTGGAGTGAAAATGTGCTTGGACAATATCTCCTTACAATATGACGCATTCCTGAAGTGTTTTAGTATCTAGTACAACATTATGAGGAGGATTCTCTTTCTTCTCATGCCCTAACATTATGTATAGGCATCACAGGAACATATGTGAAGTTTCACCCATAATTATCTATTTCAAAACATTTTACATGTGTTTATGTGTGCACACGTATGTGTAAACATACATGCATGTGAAGGTCAGACCTGTAGGGTTGGTTCTCTCCTTCTACTATGTAGGCTCCAGGGATGAACTCAACAAGTACCTTTATTGGTTGAGCCACCACACCAGCCCCATAACTTATTTCAATAAGTTCTTTGTGTAGACCATTTTGTGCCTACTGTATGAAAAATTTCCATATGTCTGATAGTAGATTTTCTTTTTCAGGTACTATTCTCCCGGATACTAAGACACACTTCTGCAGAGGGTGGACAGCTATCAGCCACTCACTAACTGAACAAAGGATATCTGTAAACTCAGATTCATAGGAGAGAGTCTGCATAATAACTGCTAAAGATCTTTCTAAAATGTTTGAACTAGTGCATCTTAGTTTTGTTCAATGTGAAATACCTTTAATATTTTCTATATTTTGTAATACTTTATAAATTATTAGCTGCAATGTGTGGAAGACTAATTATAATCATTTGCATGTGTAGAGATATGCATAAAGGAAGATTTAAAAGGCAATGAAGGGTTTTAAGATATTTATTTTTCTACAAAACACATAAACACAACACACACACATCCTTATGACTAGATATAAATGAGATGCGCTGTTTGAAAACCCTTAGTTATTTCCCCGTGGGGATGGCTAAGGAAGACAGACCTTGGCAGTTACACAGAAAATAAGGAGGGAAGTATGGGAAGACAGAAGTTGTGACAGAAATGCACATAAGATGCATGGTTACTTACATGCTCTGAATTAATGCAACAACTCTGCAGCTAGTCAACCGCCCGGTTTCCTAAGGATCTAGGAAAACTCCTTGTTAATTATTGTGAAACTCTTTTCTTCTCACCCTACATGAAGTGTTCCTTCCCTTTCGTGCACTCTGACAGCAAGCTCTCCGTTGTCTCTGAGAGGTCTTATCATGCATGATTCCCGTTCAAGGGAAAAATAGGTCTTCAGGATTCCCTTGTCCCAGGTTCCCTTTCCCAACATATTTTCAGAATTCACAGAAATCACCTTAAATTCAGGGATTTAAGGTCTAATTTGAGCAGAACAGCAGCAGGCTCAGGCTTAATGCATTTCATTTAAGAAGCTGTAATGGGGCCCCAGCAGACTAAAAAAAAAAAAAAAANATTAAAAATAGCATTGCTTTTTTTTTTTTTCTTTTCTTTCCTTTTTAAATTTTCCCTACTTGGCCAATGCACTTCTGGCCTTAGGAACTTGTGCTTGGATTTAGGAGTCTTGGTTGTTATGCCTATGTTTTTGGGCCTAATGGGACATTTCTCTTTTTAGTTAATCTTATATGTGTGAGTGTTTGTTTGCATGTATGTCTGTGTATCATGTGCATGCCTGGTGCAGATGGAGCCCTGAAGAGCACTTTCTTGGAGGCCCGAAGAACAGAGAGGGACAGGATATCCCAGAAAATCCCAAAGCTACAGTGGGTCCAGTCCTAAAAACCTGTTTTCATGATTCCTTCTCAAACTCCTGTGTTTAGTTTAGTTTCCTCAGAATGAAAGTACCCATTTACACGGGATATATATAAAAATATGGTTTACCTCCATATTCTTTATTTTCTACCACCAAACAGATTTAAAAACTTCTTCATAACCAGCAACCAATTTCCCATCTCTTTTCCACTTCTATCAAACTGGAATATCTAGTGGTTTCCTGTTTGTGATGGCATGCTGGGGATTGAACTCATGGTCCTGTTTGGACAATGACACCCCCACTCCTGATTTCATTTCCTAATCTTTTCATAGCCCATTTTATTCTTTGTGGCAATTTCCTAGACTCATTGCATGATAAAACATCATTTTTATTCCCAATCTTTTAGCTTCCCTTTTTTTTTCTTCTCTCTCCACCAGTTTTTCCTATAAACCATTTAATGATTTAAGGACATTAAAGCTTTCATTTTTCTCTTTCTTTTCCTTCCTTCCTTCCTTTCTATTCTGTTTTTCAAGACAGAGTTTCTCTGCGTAGCCCTTTCTGTCCTGGAACTTACTCTGTAGACCAGGCTGGCCTTAAACTCACAGAAATTTGCTTGTCGCTGCATCCCGAGTGCTAGAATTAAAGGTGTGTGCCACCACTGTCTGGCTTCATCAATCTTAATTAGACTTTTCATGTGTTGAAAAAGTCTCAGCACTGGGGATGCTATGGTGTCAGGATTTCAAGTTTGTGACTAGTCTGTGTGACAGAGCAAGACCCTGTCTGAAACAAAAACAAGCCAACAGAACCACAACAGCAGTTTTTCAGATGACCATGACGGCAGTAGCAAAAATGAATTTAACTAGGTTAAAATACTTTCCATAGTAGAGTGGTGAATCCCCTCGCTTCTTCCTATCACCATTCTACTTTGTGGCTGATGTCTTCCCTTTATATGTCATTTTATCTTTATCAGACCACTACATTAAGAATAAAATAATACTGTTCTGCTAGGTGCTTCTAATTTGATCAGATGTGATTAGGAAATTTTAAGTTATGTTTCTTTTTTTGTTTGTTTTGTTTGAGGCAGGGTCTGTCTATTATGTATCACTGACTGTCCTGGAACTCACAATGTAGAGTTTTCACTATCTATCTAAATGGGTTTAGGGGAAAATATTTCCTCAGTAATTAATTTAGGGGTCAGTATAAAAATAAGTATTTCTGAGTTCCTTTTAGTATGATACTATTTCTATAGTAATTTTAACTGAATGCTGGATCAAGAATATTAATATAGCACCATCCTAAGAAGGTCTAGTATAAATACTTACACATTAAACAAAGCCTGTTAGTTTGTCCATGCATAGAATTTATTGGTAACACATTCCTAGTAAAAATTTTCTAAAATATAAAATGTATACATTACTGATGGTAAATGTTCAAAGTATGCTGGATATAAAGATGTTCAGCTGCTTGTGAATGATTACGATCTATATTGAGTTCTCCATTTTACATATTTCTGTGGCATGCACAGTGTAAACTAACCAGACAAGTGTTGCGGCTCTGTTCTCTTCAGTTCCCAATATCTACTGCACTGCAGCAAGCCTGCAGTGGGCAGAAGGGACAGAGGCTGTGTTGAGAGTCAGGGCTTCTGGTCTCTGACTGATTTAGGCCGAGACAATTTTCTCGCTACGGGCTTTCAAGTCTCTTCAAGTTCTGAGGCTTTAGTCTTTGAAGTACTGTAGTGTAGAAGGGACCACAACAGTTTCAAGGAGACCAAGATCCACAAGAGAATCCCCAAACTACTATGCTCTAAGTGAGGCCATGGGCAAGTCAGCAATAGCACTCCCTTCATACAATTCCGAGGGTGAAATGCAGCTGAAAAAGCACATGACCTGGCGTGATAGTAAGCAGCGCCACCATTAGTCCATTCTTTGCGTGAGTTGAAAAGGGTGACCAATCCTCAATACATGTTATTTCCATTGGCATAAATTGTTGTAACAGTCTTATTTTGTTAAAATAAGACACTTGACTGCCATCTGCTGGAAAATTATCTTTGTAAACATGCAAATCTATGACGTCCAATGCATAAACCATGACACCAAAAAGTACTGGTACCTTTGTATAGAACATGATCTGCACTGCTGTGTGTGTAAGCACTCACTAAAAGTCTACTTGGTATTCTTACTTTTGTTTAGAAAAGAACTCCAGGCAACACTGTTGTATAAGTAAATTAATTTGAAAAATTCAAAGTAAATCTCTGGAGTCAATGTTCAGAGCACTAAACATTACAGCATGGAGTCAGTAGCAAAGTTAATCTTGGTAAAAGGAATCAACATCCGTCTTTTACAAGCCTAGGAACATTTGTGCTCACCTCTTCCCTCATTTCCCACTTCTTTACCAAAAAGAACATCCTACAGTAAAACCTGTATTTAAGGTTGGCAGAAATGCTAACTGAAGGCTGGAGAAATGAGTTAGCAGTTAAAGAGTTAAAGAGTTATTTTTTGCAGAGGACAAGAGTCAGATTCCTAGAGCCCACTTCTGGGGCTCAAAACCATCTGTAATTCCAGATCCAGGAGATCTGACACCATCTTCTGGCCTCTGTAGGAACTCATATGCACACTCTTGCATGCACATGCGCATACACATGCACAAAATAGTAATAATAATAATCTTAAAAATTAATTGTCATTAATCTTACACTTATAAACTTTGCATATAAGATCAAATTAGGAAAATTTTAATGTATTTAAAGCAAAGCATGTTTTAAAAGAACATTTTTATTTTAAAAATTGAACCCCAAACTATATGCTGATGGTATACCATTATTACAAGGCAGATATCTCCCAGAAAAGCAGCTCTCCTGTGTTCCATTTAGCCAAGAACCTTGACTGGGATATAACAGGCAGAGAATCCTTATTGTAGTGATGATTTCCTTTTGCACACAAAAGGATGATTTGGGCTCATTTTCATACCTAGCACTGCAATCACAGAGAATACTGTCTAGCACTACATACGGGAGAGTTTGGTAGTGGGAGCACTCTAGGGCTAGGATGGCTCCTAGGAACTTGGAGGGAACAGCAGCCTATTGTACAAGAGGAGTAAAAGCAGGGTGACAAAAGGTACCAGTGACTCCAAGTGTCATACTACGTAAGGACAGAAAGTGACCAGCCAGAGCCCACAGGACAGAGCATGTGATAATGTACATTTAAAAGGTAATGATTACTAAGGACTTCAGTGGCGGCTTCTTGTGTATGTAGGGCTGACTGAAGACACAGTTATAGAATGGGGCTCTTTCACAGAAATAAGGATAGAATCCCAGAATAATAATAACAGAAGCCAGATAATGCCAGGTGCAAAATGTGCAATTATTGCAACAAAAGGACAAGGTTAATGTGTCATTCAATGGTCCTATCCATATAGCTATGAAGACAGTTAATAGAACTTAATGTTCTAGAGGCAAGATGGGGATGGTTTACAAGGTAACAGCTTAGAACAATGATAAACCAAGAATGGATGGGTCTCCTCTTAGGACTCCTCGATGATGGACTATAACCTGTAAGGCAAACAAAGCATTTCCTCCCGAGTTGCTTCTGCTCACAGAAATGGAAAGCAAACTAGGATGCTCCTGCAGTCACTAGCTCAGTTTCCAGAACTGCACACGTCTCAAACCTCAATCCCACTGTCTAAGGAGGCAGCGCACCCCTCGAAAATGTATTTAGTGTGGTTTCTCATCACCAGAATGATGTTCTAGCCCTTTAACCAGGGAAAAGCTTTACAGCAGGAAGTCCTGGCACACCTCTCAGAATACCCTGTGGTGTTAGTGGGATTTGTTAGGACGAGGAGTCCAGGAAGTTACCAGGAATCATAAAAGAAGAATCACAGCACAGACTTCTAGGAACCCAGAGCAAGATTCACATCACCCATAGAAACACCATTCCACTACTATGACCTAACTTGGATGAATCATCTGACTATGGGGCATCATCAGCTTGCAGCCAGATGTCTGGTTGTATACACACAAGTCATAAACAGGTGGGCCTAGAAGTAAAAGAAGCGGACATGGGGCTGAGCATGAACACAGAGGGAAGGCACCAGTTTAGGGACTAGACCCAAATGCCATCCACTGCTATTATACTGGTATTCACAGCTATAGCTGCATGGGGTTACCCTTTGAGCACACTTATGGGTGAAGGGAACAGGAACCCATTTTTTCAGATGGTTTAGCCAAGAGTGCAAACTAACAGTGGATGCTGCTTCCTATGCAAACTTGAGGTGATCTTGAAAGGGTTGGTGAGGGGAATTCCTTAAAATGGAGAAAGTTTCTGATGTCCACTGGCCACCCACTTTGCGTGGAGAGAAGTGTGGCTGAAGGGAAGACACATGGGGTAGTGGCTTGATCAGGGACACAGGAGAATCCCTTGTATGAATAAGAAGTTAGCTGTTCCCTAAATGACACTGAAGAGCATTCATCACCAAGCCACATGTGTAAGTCAGCCTCAGAGTAACCATAGTGCCGGCACAGGGTCCAGGGATGGATCAGCAAGTGTGGCAGGGACAATGGTCAGGTAGAGTTTCAATTGTATGGCCTTTCATTCACCAAGACCGATCCGGCTACTGCTACTGTCTGGTATCCACACAGTAGAGTCCACAAGTTCTATTCAGTTTGGAGACTCCAGCCTAGAGATGACACCCTAAATCAATGAACATTTTATGGGGGCTGTGTCCAAAACATAATACATGGAAACAGGCTGAGGGGAGTAGGCATGACCCTGCATCACATCATTCTCAGTGGCATATTTGGGCAATTGTACTTCCTGTTACTCAAACCTCCTACTCTGTGGGTCAAGAAACCTTGTTTCCCAGAGGGGTGATATGTCATTAAAGGACTTGATTATACTTTAAAATGCAGCTGCCACTCAATCCAGTACTCTAATCTCTGTATGCCATGGGAGCAGGACCACAATCACTTCTGTACCAATAGTGATTATTGAGACTGGTCTTCCGGAGAAGGCAGGGTTGCCTTACAGCCTGCAGGAAGGAAAGAGCATTTGATCCACGTGATGCAATAGGGGTAGGGTAGCTGCTGCTGTCCATTCTTAGTTTCAACAGAAAACTGACAAGAACAAAATGATGTCTGGGATCGGCATGGCAACTAGGGACTGTGAAGACGTGGGTTTTGCACACACCAGGCTGTGTGCCTAGACCAGCACGGGATGGGCTGGAGTGCTGGAGAAGGGGGAAGTAGCCCTTCAGACTGAGATCCAGTGCGGCTTCAGCAACTGTGGTTTCTCCACGAATACCCCCAGCTTCCTCAGGAGCAAAGGTCAACAATGATCCTGGGCTCCCTGGGTCTCAAGTGGAGTCACAATTTTTTTTTAAAAAAATTTTCTTTTCCCTTTTCCTTTTTTTCTGAGATAAGGCCTTGCTTGCAGCCTAAGCTGGCTTTGAACTTGATCCTCTTGCCTCAACCTCCATAGTGTTGTGAATATAGATGCGCACTACTATATATGGTTAGACATTTTTTATATCCTAACTCCAGAAATGAACTGAATTAAATCTACTAACAACCAGAATGAATCTTAATAATTTGTCAAATTTTAAAATTAATACCTTCATTTGAATAAAAGTAATTTAAGAGCATTGAGGTAACTGGGTCACATCAGAATTCAGCCAGATAAAAATAATCCAAGTTCTTCATATTTCCTGAGAATTTTAGGATTTACATGGTGAAGATGTCATCACTGTGTCTCTGGGGTAGGTTTTGGATGTTAGTTGGCAGAAAGTGTCTTTTATATTAAATATTGTGTGTCATGGGCATGTGTGGGCTTCCATGCCACAGCAGGTATGTAAAGGCCAGAAGACAGCTTCGTAGAACCAAGTCTCTCCTAACAACTTTACCTGGGGTCTAAGATCAAACCTGTGGATCTTACACACCACAAGCACTTTTATCTGCTGAGCTACCTCACTGGCCCACCATCGACTTCTCAAAAAGCAACTCCACAATCAAATCATATTCTGTGAATTATAGCATGAAAAGAAATAACATCAGGCTATGCTTCTTCATGGAGTTAACTCAGTTCTTATTCCATGAGCAGCATGAAATCTTGCCTTCAGTAGCAATGACTGCCTTACACCAGGCAAAATCCTTAGGTCTCTCATACAGTGGAAGAGGTTTTAGATCCCAGTGTTCACAGGAGCTTATTCTGGGGAAGCCTTAGATAGTTGCTTATTCTAGATACACATCTAAGTTTTTTCACAAGGGCAAGAAGGGAGCTATGCTTGGCTATTTTGTGTTCAGCCCAGTGCTAGGAAGGGATAAAGAGGAGATTATGGAAAGAATGAGCCTACAGGGTTCCATGAGCCACCCTGAAAGGAACTCTGGCTGAGTTGATGTTGATGCTGTTGGTGCTGTTGATGAAGCCCAGAGTCTAGATCATGTTAGTCAAGTGTTCAGTCACTCAACATCCCTAGCCCAGGTGAAGATGCTCTGAAAAGACAGCTTGCCCAAGCAGGAACAGGCTCTGTTCAATTCTCTATGACAAGACTGCTGCTCTAGAAACCATGTGGCCACATGGACTCAGCTGAGGTTAGCAGTGCCTGAGCAATTCTTAGGATTTTAAGATAAGGGAAAGGAAGAAGGAGAAGGAGAATAAAAAGAGGAGGAGGATGAGGAGGAGGGGGAGGAGGAAGGGGGAAGAAGAGGAGAAGAAGGAGGAGGAGGAGGAGAAGAAGAAGAAGAAGAAGAAGAAGAAGANGAAGAAGAAGAAGAAGAAGAAGAAGAAGAAGAAGAAGAAGAAGAAGAAGACTAGTTTAGAAGGAAAGACCCCACACTGTAAGGAGGCTTTCGGAACGTTATCTCATGACTTCAGTTTGAATATTTACTATGTGAACTCACTAATCAGAGTCTCCTGGGAATGTTAGAATTTACTCATGAAACAGTGATAATTGTGTCTTTTAGAGCGATTCATGGCAGCCAATGGCTCTGGCTTTGAGGCACTAGGAACGAACCACACAGAGCTTGGTTGTTCCATGAGATGCTCTAGGCATGTTTGTAAATGTGTATGGTCACTTAGGTTCTCCCCAGCTGGCTTCTGCTTTCTGCAAACAGAGGACCGGCATCTGGAGGAAACCAGATAGATCCCTGTTTTGAGCCATGGAAGAATTTCGGTGTTGCCCAGGGAAGTAGTTGAGGAGGGGGAAAGGAGACCTGAGTACAGAGCTAGTCCTGAGATAAGGAATGATAAAAGAGGGCTCTAAGTGGCTATACCAAGAGACTGGGTTTAGCACATCCATTTCGAAAGCAACTATATACTCTCTTCTTGGACTCTTCCCCGCATAGGGGTTCTTGCTCTGACCACTTGAACTTTTAAGTTTTGTGTCTTTTGCCTTATCCATCCAAGGTGCTAAGTGAGGATCAGTAAGAGTGTCACAGAGGTTTTGTTTATTTCAAGATATTCCTGTGAATTTATTAGCTTTTGTACTGAGCCCAAGGAAGGAACTCAAATGGCGTCTCAATCCTTGCACCTTTTCTTTTCCTTCCACATTTTAAATTACCCCATTTGCAATGATTTTTGTACTAAATCCTGCTTCTCTGGTTTAACCATCTATACCAATGAGTTCACTGGAGGCCTTTGGAAAGAAAAGACTGAGAGGAAAGGGAAGAAAAATTATTACAGATCTATGTAGGAGGAGGAGGAAAGAGGGGGAATTTGGATCATTTATATGCTGCATGTCTTACTGGCAGTTAAATACAGTGTTTTGTTCTGTTTTCTGCCACTCGAGGGTTATTTAATTAAATTCATGACCAAGGATGCTAACCAGCCCCACATCTAAAATAATTGCTTCTCTGTTGGTGAGATGTAAAGCTAGGATTGATTTTCCCCTGGCTGATGGCTCTCCTTTCTGATTCATGAATGTCATCTCCACTCCCCTCCCCACGTAATTTGATCTCTGTATTTGATCCCTATTTAGTAGTACACTTGGCTAAACAGATGTCCGAGTAATTAAAATCCCACATGGGCACACTAGTCAGTGAGTTACATCTATTTAATAGTCAGCTTAGAAACTTTTTCCTCTCGGCTTTCCCCCATCCTAGTGGTGTGTGTTCCTGGCCTTTATCAGGCTTTAACTAGTAGAGATCAAGCTGGCTGTTTGTTTTCCTGCAGGTGCTGAGTCTCCTTTTCTTTTCCTGACATCGTTTTCCCCACAAGTTCCAGGCCTTTCTGTTAACTCACCTGGGTTTCCATCAGCATCCAAATCCTCAGTGAATGAATCATCTAGTATTTATGCATGTCAGCTCTAGCAATTAAAAAAATCATAAAAAGGTTGTTATAACCATGGATTAAAAAAGTGTCTTTTATTTTTCTCTCCTGAGACATAGCCAAAATATTTCAGTGTAAAAAAATCTTAAAAATAACAAAACTATTAGATCAAATACTAGAAACCTGTTTGGTTGTTATAAATCACTGAAGGACTTTGATGACAAAGAACTACAGAGGAAAGAATGTCTTTGGAGAGGTGCAGGGGAGGCCGGGAAGGGTTTATCACATGGAATTTGCTACTTTGGGAGAGGATTTAGAACTTCCATTTATTTATGGAAGTTATTAATGATAAATCTGATAGGGATATACCTTTATGCAAAACTTTTTGATAATGTTGAAACATGAAGGAGGTAAACAAATTGCCCTTGTACTGACATAAAAGCATCAATTTTAAACTGCAAAAAACTAAACACTTTTAAAAATTCATCAGTTTCAGTGTCTATCAAATTAGCCAGACAAAAGTCAGATTTCCATCATACGCATGTTTCTTGTAAGGCTACTTCTGAAATATTTCAGAATTATAAAGAAGTGAGATTAAAAATAAAGCAGCAAGCTCAGAGGCTAACAGATGCCGTTTTAGGTCTGAAACTCTAAAAGTGGTTACCTAAACTTCACTGCCATGCTTTTATTTAGAAAGTAAGTAAAAATCCTTCTGCTTAAAGGAAACTTCATTGTGGTGGCTTTACATCCAACTTACACTCTTGTTATCTAAACTAACAAAAGCTATGTAAATAAGCAGAGCTATAAATTAACAAGTGTCTTAGATAAACAGTTACACACAATGAATAAGAGTCTTACATAAACAGGGAGACCAAACAGGAGCTAGTATTTCAGGAAGGTAGATTCCAAAACAGTGGGAAAGTGTGTGTGTGTGTGTGTGTGTGTGTGTTTTCTTTTACTATGTCTACTATCTAGACTGCTATGGCTCTTGATAGTTCTAAGGCCCTGGGCACGGCTCCATTCTCACAGAGCTCTGAATACCCCACTACCACGATGACCACTCGCCTGTTCTCTAGCCCCTTCCGCTTTAATGAGCTCATGTTTCATCTGAAAAAGTTTAGGGCACTTTTTTTTTTTGTCTGACGCAGGCTTTTTAAGTCTTGCTTTCCCTCCAGTCATTCCTTATCACATGTCTATCTGTGCTCAGCTCTTTCTTTCTGAACAAGAATGTATTAATTCCAGTGCCTGTTTCTGCTTCCCATTGCCTTAGTATAAACTTGGAAGGATATTTCTTGACCCCCTCACATAGTTGTGAAGATCATAAGAGTTCCTACAAAGAGCTCAACTCACTTTCCATTTGTGTGCATGATAGCAAGATACGCTACTTCTCTGTACTTAAGTTCTATAATGTAAAAAATAAAGAAATGAAATTACCTATATTCTAGGGTTGTTTGGTAATGGTTACATGAGGTAATTCCTGCAGATCACAAGATCAGAACATGCTTACAACCACCTCTGTTCCAACACAAATGCAGGTTATCAGGCAGGGTTTTCCACTGAAGTCAGAGCACTTTCTCTTAGACTCCCATAGCCTCTGGGGTGTGCTCTTATTTGGGTACTGCTACAGTTAAGCCGTCATCCCTTAGTGTGGCCTGTAGCAGTTAAGGATAGGAGCAGTAAGATGTGAGGATGCTGGTTGAGACAATCCTCTGAGGATTAGAAGGCACCTTTTGGCCTCTCACCAAACCCAGCTCACTCCCATGGCCTCATTAATAATTTTACTTCAAACGGTTATGTTTATGTTGTTTTCACTTTGATATCTATTTGTGCTTAAAAGAAGTGTGTGTGTGTGTGTGTGTGCATGCGTGCAGACACACAGAGAAATATCATCCTTTCTAGTCTGGGAAGTGGGGATTGTAAGGAGATAAACTGGGTCTGTCAAGCTTTGTAGGCCAAAGTGTTGTGTAAACAGAAAAGCACCTTTTCTCTGCCATGCAATGAGCTCCCTATCATTTACATTATTGTCATTTGCTAGATCTCAGAAAATTTTAAATCCTTCTCCTCCAGAGAATATAAGAAAGTGCCATGTTTCAGCGATACTTTTGAAAAAGAAACTGGACAAAAAAGCATTTACAACCTAAGTGTTACCCCATAGAAGAGAATTGAGGTGAGAACAAGGAAAATATAAAAACGAAAAAATCTGAGCATTTAAAAAAAATAAGATGAGTGAGTCTCTCTTCTGAGGGCTTTTGTGCACTGACATACATGTATATTGATGCTATTGTACAAATTCTCAGACCACCATGGAGGGCTGATGCTAAGATGCAAATGCTAACTCTCCTATGTGACAGCAATCACAAAAAAGCCATGCTCTGACTTACATTACACCTTCGGTGTCACGATTCTGACTTTAACCTCTTCATACCTCCTTCTTTGACCTGAGATGAGTTTCACTGTGTATGAAGCTGTGTTCCGCCAGATCCCCCAGTGACTGGTCAGAATTCCTGCCAGTTGATACTGCATGTTGATAATCCACGTCCTCCCCATTAGTGATGCTTCATTTACTGACACATTGAATTCAGAGCTACCTATTCTAAAATATTAATCTATTAGTCAATCTTTTTCAGTAATTCAATATCACTGTGATTACTAAGGCTTTATGATATGGATTAACATCTGGTGGAGGGACTTACTCTTCAGATCTGTTCTAGTTACTATGTTTTTCCCCCAGGTAGAAATTGTTTCAAGTCAAATCTGTCCCATCAGAATTTTTTAAGTTAAAATTGCAAATATTTATCTAGGAGCATATATATATATATATATCTTGATTTATTCAAGTCTTTGCCCCTTTTCCTTTGGAATATAGATCTTACTCAGTTATTTCTAACATTATTTATGTGCGAATAGTATCATTTAGTTATTTTAAATTGGGTCTTTTAAAGTTATATTAGCCAACAGGTAACTGGTAGGTCACTGCAAAACCTTTTTCTATATAACATAAACATATATGTATGTATGTATATATGTGTACAGTATGTTTGCATTATATGTGGGTGTGCATTTGTATAGATGCACACACTTGTGTATAGAGGAGGACATCAGGGGTCCCATTCTATCACTCTTTACCTTATTTCCTTCCATGGAGTCTTCCACTGAACCGAAGCTTGCCATTTTAACTATGTTGGCTGACCAAAATGCTCCCTGGATCTTCCTATCTCTGCTTTCAGTGCCGGGATGACATGTGTACACACACACACACACACACACACACACACACACAGTAGGTTTTTCAAACACAGGGTTTCTCTGTGTAGTTTGCTTTGTCTGTCCTGGAACTCATTACGTTATCCAGACCAGCCTCGAACTCAGAGATCCGCCTGCCTCTCCCTCCTGAGTGCAGGGATTAAAGGTGTGGACTACCATGGCCTTTAATCCCATATTCACCCAGCAAACATTTCACTCATTGAACCATCACCCATGCCCCCATTTTCAATATTTCCCAGTAGCTTTTCAATTAGGTCTCTACAGTTTTGTAGGCAAAAATACTACCTGCAAATAAAAGCATTTCCCCACTTCTTTGCAATGGTCTCCCTATTATTTACATTTTGCCTTTTTGGGTATTTCAACAATTTTAAATAACAACAGTGGCAACAGGCATCTTTATATTTGATTTAATAAAGATGGTTCTTTGGTTATATAATTAAGTATAGAAATTTAAAAATATGAGCAAAAGTATAGTGAATGATACGGCATTTACCTGTCTTCAACAACCTTCAACACCTTTACACATACTTTCAGAGGGATACAAATTATGCCCTTCTGGATACAGGCTCAGAAATACCTATTCATGTCTACAGCCATAGCACCCTGAATGCTCCCCATCTCCTCTGATCTTGGAAGCTAAGCAGGGATGGGCCTGCTCAGTACTTGGATGGGAGAGATAACCTATTCCTGTATTGATCTTCATTTCCATTACTAGGTATTAGTCCTAACTAATAGCCAAAGGCATCCAGTGATGGTTTTCCCTAGTAGGCAAAGGCAGTCCAGGGCTATTTTACTGAAGAAACCTGGATAGCAATCTAAGTGGTCACCAATTAGTGAGTGAAAAATTGTGATTCATTCATGTAATTATTCCTAACAATTATAAAACATGCTGACATGAAAGACAGACAAGTTTCTTTATGAAATTAAAAAGCAAGCACAGGATAATATAAAGGTGTGATTTTACTTTTTAAAATTTAACGGGCTGGGAGATGGTCCATTGGTAAAGAGCCATCAATGTAAGAATGAGAACCCAACTTAAGTTTCCAGCTCACATGAGAACAGGAGACAAGCATGTGTAGCTTCAGGACTGGGGGTGGGTGGGAAGGGGGCTGGAGAGGGNACTCCAGCACTGGGGAGGGTCGGAATGGGGCTGGGGAGGGTTGGAATGGGGCCGGGGAGGGTGGGAAGGGGGACTGGACAATCTCTGGAACTCACAGTTAAGCCAGCCTCACTAATGGTGAGCTCCAGGTTCAACAACAGAGTTTTGTCTTAAAAGGGGGCAGAGCAAGGTCCATGACAGGGCTACACAGAGAAACCCTGTGTTAAAATAATAAATAAATAAATAAAAGTAAATCTTATTTCTAGAAAAAAAATACCATGCTAAAAGTGACTTACTGTATTTCAATTTAATTTGCTGACACTGGGTTTGTTGTGTGAACTTATATTTAAAATTTTTTTGTAACATTTGGAAATGCTTTATAATACATTTCAATTTATAAAAAAATCCTTAACATATTATATACTCTAAAAGGAAATTCTATGTCTTATGAAGTTTGCTGGGCTATGCCTCTAGCATTTCTAAGCCTAAAACCTTTAAGAAGCTTTTCCTCGGCTTTGATTTACACTTCATTTTCCTCTTCCTTCTTGATTAATTTTTGGCAATTTATGTCTTTCCAGGGGAAAAAAGTAATCATGGTAGCAACATGAACTCTAAAAAACAAACTCCTTATCAGTGCTATCTCCGTCTTTTACTGCTTTATTTATGCTTTACATTTAATTTGTTAAATAGATTTTTCATTTTCTTGATCTCTTTCCTTTTGAATTAATTCATTTAATCAGTCTCTACTTCATCAATTTCTCTTTCAGTAGTCATTCTTCAAACTTCCTCCTTGGAGGCTTATTATTATTACTATTACTATTATTATTATTTGGTTATTGTGTTTTTGCTTAAGTGCTGCTCAGTTCACTTTGTTTTATTCTTTCTCATTAAAATTTCACTTGTTAAACAATGCTGGTAAGCTAGCTGTGGTTGCAAATGGCTTTCAGATATTTCTAACAGTTTAATCTGCTCTAAGTGGACAAAGATTTGCTAACACCGAATACGTCATTTAAAATGCGACTCAAACACTAGTAGCATAAAGAATTCTAAAAATGTTTGAGTAATAGCACATAACCGCAGGAACCTTTTGACCTACTGGAGAGGGCAATACCTATTTGTAAGTATAAACCTGCATGGGTGCTGAACTTTGTCTGTCCTCATAAATTTGGGAGGAACTAGCAGCCAGGATTTAAGGAGATGTTCTCCTGTCCCTTTAGGATTGCTTCTGCTATTGCATAGACATGAAGAACCTAAGATACTCCTAAATGTCTTTTTCTTTCTTTGAAAACGTTCACATTATCTGCACAGCCTTGCTTCATTCTGCCATAATTAAATTCAGATGAAATGTTTTTCAAGCATTAAACACTATAAACACAGTAAGAGAAAAGGTTTCCCACTCTAACAACCAATTCACTAACTACAGATGAAGAGGAAAGCAGAATATATTTTTAAAATGATTTTCAAGGTTAGAATTTTAAGCAGTTAAATTGCAAATAGAGAACACTGTGGCAACAGAAAAGCAAATTTGCAGGTGTGTGTTCTTACCAAGGTCTGCAGCAGAAGCCACTCGATTCATGTGTTTGCAGATTAAGTAACAGTTGTTAAGTGGCCAGGAAAGGGAGGATTTTGTGGTCAGAACAGTGGAAATGTTCTATTTAACATATGACCCTTGCCAGTCCCATCTCAAACTGCTGTTGATCAAGTTACAGATGGTTGACAAGCCAGGTTGGAGCCAGAATGGGCCTGAGGAATCTTCAATAAACATTTTTGCAACAGTGGTTATTATCATTAAAACCATGAACTTAACTCTCTGATATTTAAAATAATACAAAGAAAAGCTGCAAAGCATTATGAGTTAGAGGTTGCTTTAGAAGGCTTGTAATTTAGCCTCTCCTGGTGATCTTAGAACAAATATGACCTAAAACATAATTAGAGCTCCAGGCTAACAGCTTTATTGCCATAATTGAACGTGTTTTCTGTTTTACACAAAACATGTATCTCAGCTTTTCAAACTTCCTAATATTTAAAACATGTAAGATCCTATGATCAGGAATTAACTCTTGTGAGGAAACACCAGTAGAAACCAAATAAATAGAAGCCCAAACTTTCATCTTTCTCCCAACCCCAAACAGCGATATTTGGCATTGATCTCAACTGATGGCTGCTAAGGCAGCGCACTAAAGAGACAGTAATCTAGAGCCAAAACAGGGAGGAAACATGGCTTGTTAGGATTGTGAGGTTTTTAGGAAAGTATACCCAATACCCGAACACTGCCAAAGAAAAGCTAACCTTGAGAGCAATTTCTAAGTGCTAAGATTTGATGAGAAGGTAGAAATCCCCTCCCCCCAACACACCCCACCTCAGTCTTCCAGCTTTCTAGGAATTGATTTATAGTTCGAGTAGAATAAACTTTATCCATTTAGATTGATTGCAGTTCGTTGAATTGTGGCAACTGAGATGTAACTACCACTCCTTTCAAGATACATAATTGTTTTCTGGCCACCAGTGTAATTCTTTCATTTCCTGCCCAGGCAGACGCTTTGTATATCTATCTAATTTACATCTTCTAAAACTCCATCAGGGACTCAAATTGACCACGGTCTTTCCTGAGATTTCCCCTCATAGTGTAATGTTTTCAGGCTCGTGTGGGTTGTTACCTGTATTCACACTGAGTTAATGCTGTGCCACCTTTTGGGGTACGATATGCTTTTGGACAGCTTTCCCTGCATTGTCCTCGTTTTGGTTCCTCTTCACCATCCTGATGGACAGCGTTTGGGAAGGGAGCGCCAAGCAACTTCTGCCAACCCGCTAGCACCTGCTGTGAAGCATGAGGGGACAGATGGGACCAAGAGACGTGGAATAGGCGCTTGGAACCCAGGGCTTCCCCGAGGCTGAAGTTGCCACCTCCTTGGGACACCCCATGCCCTGCAACTGCCTCTGGGACCAAGGGCTCCCAGCTGGGCGGCTACAGAGCCACTGGAATGCACAGATGATGGATCTTCTGGCTACCTGAAAGTGGGAGCCCAGCAACAAGACAACCGGTACTTCAGCTACGACGGAGGCACACAGAAGCTGCGCGCTTATATACTCGCGTCAGCCGCACTGCACCCGGCGTCTCACTCCGCGCCACCATGGGCGTCCCAGTCCGCGCACGGACGGCGCTACTTCCCGCCCGGGCGCTGGGCCCGGAGCTCGCCAGGTCTCAGCCGTGCGGCCTTCCGGCTCCTGCTCCGTGNCTGAGCCGAACGGACTTTGTCCTGCGCAGCGTCCTGGTTGCAGGGCTTCGGGAGACTTCGTGTCGGGACGCGAGGGGACAAAGACGGATCCCCTCGGCCTGTCCCCACCGGGCCCCGGGGCCGACTTTCGTTTTGTTCCCGGCCGCCACTCACAGACGCACAGGGCGGCTTGGTCTGTGTGCCCAGGCGCCTTCCCGGGCTGGAGGGCCGTCCCGCGCCCGAGGAGGGTTTGCATTTGGTTTGTGCACGACCTTTCCGTTCGGATTCGAGCTGTCGGCCCTCGTCCCCTTTAATCTTTCGGTGTTTTCTCATGCTCTATAGTTTTGTACGGAACCAAGTTCTCTGGCTCCCTGCACCATCATGTTGTGTTAGAAAAAAGCGAGGAAGCTGGGGATGGCACCACACACAGCTGGTGCTGTTCCTTCGGTCGAGGCCTTACCCTGCGCGGTGCACAACCCTGGGCAGAAGCAATGGAACCAGAGAGACTTGGCAACTAGGGGAGGGAACCTACCTGAGTTAGAGTTAAGTTAGGAGTCCCATCACAGGATTTATGACTACCCAAAGCGAATGTAGGAAGAAACTAGTCCAAGAAGACCGGCTTTGAGTTATCAGGGAAGGCATCTGTCTGAGCATACAACCTGTCAGGAACGAGAAAACAAAACAAACAACAAAATAAAGCAAGGCAGAATGGAAGTCAAGTTTGGCTTTAGAGTTTCTTGTGGCAAATTACCCCCCNNGTCATGGCATTTAACCTCTTGCTAACATTATATAGTTTTCATATTTGTTAATTGGTTTCTCCTCTCCCTGTAAACCTATTAGAACAGGGATTCACTATTTTCTCTTGAGCCTACTGTGGTACTTGGCAATGTACTGGGGGCGTTTGCAGATACTTGTCGAGTCAGCAATTAAGAAGCAACCACGTTATTTAAGAGTCCTGTGAGTTGAGGATAAAAATCACAAGACACAAGGAAAACTGCTCTCCTAACTTCATTTTTATTTTTTGATTCAGTAATCCATAAGGAATAGCTAAGAAATAGTCTGCCATTTCATTATCCAAAGGAAAAAAAAGTGAGCTTTCTCCTCTGCTGCTTTTCATTCTAGCGATTGATACTCTGTTAATTCTCCTGAAGTGTATGAGGAAAATGAGCGTCCATAATTGTTCTTCACTGGTCTCTAGTTACGAGTTCCCCTCCAGTGTACGGTAGTTTGAGTAGCATCCTTGGCAGGCTGCTGTGGGACTTAAGAATACCTACACAGTATTCACCATTAAACACACATCTGGGCCATGCTTCAGATGAAAATCGGGCGAGCCCCCTTCAGTTTCGAGGAAAATGAGATGTAGTACTTAAATGGGAGTGGGAGACTCAGAATAGCCAGCTATCCTCCAGGGATTCTCCTATATCAGTGTCCATGTCTTGGAACTTTGATTAAGAGAAGTCTACACGTTGGCCAAGGCAGGTTTGTAATACCTGTCAGAGTAGAGCCGGACAAGCTCTTCATAAGAAAGAAGTGTGAGATTTTGTGAACTCATCTGCAACCATCCCGGTAAGTATGGCACCCTAATATGCAACACTGGAGAAATCTTTGGAGGCCATGCATTCAAGTGTGTTCAACCAGTGAACGTCGGCTACGTGCCAGGCATTGTTTAGATGCCTCAGATACAGCCGTGAACGGACAAAAGTCTTTCTACTCTTCTTCATTATTCCACTACCAGGACCTTTCTTTTGCTGCATCTTTTCCCCTATTTTAACCATTCATTTGCCATCTGCTCTCTTTAGACCCTAGGTCCCTTCACCACTTTAAAAAAATTTTCCTATTTCCTGTCCCTCAATTTACTCAGAATATAAATAGATAAAATAAATATGTGAATTAATATGTAATGAAATACAATTTAAGTTCATAGCCATTTAAGAAGCCAACTTTTAGCAAAAGAATTAATTTTCAATTTTTGTATAAAGTCTAATCTCCCTGGTTTCTTTCAGTTGGCTACTGTGTAAATGAAAATAATTTCTGTCTAGTCAACCCCTACCCTTCTATAAGAGTATTTTCTTCACCTAAACTTTGATCAACTTTACAACACACCACAAACCATGCAGAAAATAGCAGCATTAGACAAACATTTAAAAATAGATGCCCTCAAGATCAACTTCCTTTCTACCCTCATTCTCTCTCTCATCTCCATCCCTTGTTCTCTCTCATCTCCCCCTCTCTAAGTCTTTGTCTCTCTTGACAGAGTCTCACACTGTAGCTCAGCCTGAACTCAAATTCCCAGCCACCCTCTGCTTTAGCCTCCTAAATGCTGGGATTACAGGTATATTACCATTATACCAGACTTCTTGGAGGATTTTTAGAAAGTAGTAAATGATACTAGTTTAGAAATTCAGATTGTATGAAAAGATTCTGTGAATAACACAGCCTCAGAAGGAATTGTCAATCCTTATTTTATACTGTATTTGATTTTATTCCATTATACTGTATTTGATTTTATTTCATTAATTTTCTCTAAAATTTCTTCCTTAAGTCTAAAGTACTCACTTTCCTAAATATTTTGATGGCACTAACTTAAGTAGACTTTTCCTCCTCCCCCCATTTCATGTTGGAATGCACTGTATTTCAGGTTTGCTGAAGCATTTCCCTGCTCTAAGATGTCGGCTAGTCTCCCAACCTTCCTCCTGCAATTGCTTAAATATTGAGGTCAGGTAGGATTGCTCACCATGCTAGTAAGTCTTGGTGTTGACTGGCATACAAGAATCATTTGGGAGGCTTTTAAAAACTGGTCCTAGCCTGCCCTTGGCCAGTTAAATTAGAACCAGTGGAATTGGATTTGTTATCTTTATAAAGCATCTAGAAGATTCCATGGAACAGTTACTTTAGGAAATCATATAATAGACAGCTCTGATATGTGTTTAAAACGGTAGTTCTCAAACTCAATATCCCCCTGTCTCTACCTTCCAAGTGCTGAGATTTCAGGTGTATGCCACTATGGGTATAGTCACTTTTCTTAGCCATAAATTAAGAGACTGTGGAGTATACATATAAAATTACTGTAAATGCACCCATTAAATGTGCGTTTTGTGTGTACACCACAGTAGTCAATGTACAGAACATTTTATCACTTCCATATTTTGACCGTGTGCCTTTGCTGAAAATTCCCACCTACCATTTTCAAACAACTCATGATCTATTTCCTGTCACTATTGATTAGCTTCCATTTTCTGGGATTTATTTAATAACTCCAGGGACTTGGGAGATGGCTCAGTAGATAAAAAAACTTGCTGTTTCAAACATGAGGACCTGAGTTTAGATCCTCACCACCCACATAAAAATCTCCTGTTCTGGGGAAGCAGCAACCAGAGGATTCCTGGGACTTGCTAGCCAGACAGCCTAGGTGAATCAGTGACCTCCAAGTTCAGTGAGGGATCTTGTCTGTGGAGACAATTGTCATCTGTGGAGAAGCAACTGAGAAAGAAACTGGGCACAAACCTCTGGCATCTACAAACAGATATAAGCATATATACATAAAAATCTTCATACCAAATAAATTTGTGTATCTGGATTCTTTCGGCAAGCCTAGCCATAGCCTTCTGCAGTGTGCCCAAACCATCCTCCCATTAAGAGTAGAATCTATTTTTCAGTTCTTGATTCTAGGTGGATACTCCAGGTTGCTTTGGCCAACAGAATACAATAGAAACAATGCTACGCTGTATGATATATTTTATCCACGTGGAACACAGCTGTCACATAAAAATGAGCTGTGTCACAGCACTGAGAGGGACATGAGTGCATAGGGTTAGTGCTCAGGGCAGGGGAGGAGGAAGAGAAACAGGAGAATCAAGGTCTCCTCCTCAACAGCATTAAAGTCCCTAGGCATGTAGATGAAGCCATTTCAGCCCCGCCGTCCTGAGGTACCCTGGTCAATGAATGTGTGGGTCAGAAAAGAGTTAGCCTCGCTGTTC
>LOEQ01004212.1:77382-89035 GCA_001685075.1 Bramus lutescens
CTGATACAGACCCACCTACAGACACTGATACAGACCCACTACAGACATTAATATAGACCCACCTACAGACATTAATATAGACCCACCTACAGACATTAATATAGACCCACCTACAGACACTGATACAGACCCACTACAGATATTTAGACTTTTTACATATGTTTATTTAATTCATTTTGTGTGGTGTGGGTGGATGTTCATCTACCAGTGTACATGAGTGGAGATGAGAGGACAATTTGCTGGAGTCGTTTTCTTCTTCTGCCATGTGGGTTCAGAGGATAAAACTCAGGTCACCAGGCTTAGCCACAACATGCGCCTTTTGTCTTTTGACACATTTTGCCAGCCCTTGTTTGACATTTTGAATACCTAGTCTGAGGACTCCTTTTCCTATCAGGTAATCTCATGACAAGGTTCTTACATCGGGCAGCATAGAATCAGTAGGAGGGTGACTCAAGTGAGCTGGCACAGAGCTGGGATTCAAGTCCTCTGAGCCTAGGATTTGCACACTCCCTATAATTGGTGGGGGACGCCATAAGGTAGGAATCACACCCATGAACAGATTTGGGTCTCAGGGTGGAGGAGTTGTTTAGGGAGTGGAATGGGAACAAATTATTAGGCAAACTAGGAGTTCCGGGGAACACTAAAGTCAAAACAGGACATAATAAAGCACAACCAAAAACGAGACCCAGAACAATACATATTCAAACATTTCCCCAAATGCTTAATGTGGTAAGAAAGAGAAACACAAGAAATAGACAGTCGTGTTCCTTTCAGGCCACAGGGGGACAGGTTATTTAAAGAAGGGGGAAGGCCATGTAAAAGGGGAAATCAGAGTTACCAACCATGGGCTATTGCCAGAAGTCAGATTAGGTGCTTTTTAAGGTTGAGTACCCCACATTGTTCTCTAGTCTTGTCCCCAAAACTTACCACTAAATTCCAGCATGACGTGGCCCATAGCAGAAACATTAACAGAAAAGCACTGACTCCAACAGGACCAGTGAAAGTTAGCTGAGGACCAAGAGCAGGAACTGTCATAAGCAGTTTGGTCCTGGGGACATTTCTGTCGCAGAGCTTAGTTTATTATGAGCACCCATTGTATAGACGGAAAATCTGAGACTCTGTGATTAGTCCTGAGACACAGATAGAGAAAAAGAGTATCTGGAACTCAGATACCAAGTCTGTCTGACTTCAGAGCCTTTGGCCACAGTATTTAGAGTCAGCAGCTTTTCATTAAATAGGAAGGGCTAAAACCAAGGAACATTCCAGTAGTGTCCTGGGTGTGAGATTTCAAGCAAGCAATGTCAGTGGCCATTTCAAAGACTCTGGGATGCCAGGGTTGGGAGTTTCTAGCTCGTGCTGAGGGAGCAGGATGAAAGTTGTGACCACTAACCGGTAATATTTTTGCTCCTATGTGTGGGCCTGGTGGGGCTCATTTCTTTTCCACATAGACACAAGTATTCTCAGACTGGGGTTCAAACATTTTTTGAAAATCTCTTATCTGCATCTTCCTATGGGATTTTACAAAGTGCTGTTGGACTTTTGGCATTTATTTATTTATTTACTGTTTTTTTTTTGCATTGGGATTTTGACTTTTAATCATTTTTAAATCATGGCAAATATTACCAAGAAATAGACTGTTTCACAGATTTCTTGAACTTCTAGTTGCCACTCCATGACCCATCTTTGCTATGCTTTTAGGAAAAGAGAAAGATGTTCCTCTGTGTTTGTGTGTGTGTGTGTGTGTGTGTGTGTGTGTGTGTTGTGTAGTTAGGGAATGAACCCAGGGCGTTACAATTGCTAAGCAAGCACTCCACCACTGAGCCACAGCCCTAACGAAATCGCTGGTTTTTAATTTTAGTTTTTCCTGGTCCTTGGAATTGAACCTAGGGCCTCATGGATTCTAAGCAAGTGTTTTACTACTGAGTTACATCCTCCCTTTCTTTGTATTCTCTATTTTGAGACAGACAGGGTCTGACTAAGTTGCTCTGGCTGAACCTCATGTCACTCTGTTGCCTAAGACAGGAATGAGCCACTAGCCATCCGTAGTTGTAGTTTCTAGTGTTCATTGGGTAGGTCACATTCAAGGCTTGTTTTTTCCTTTGTTTAATGCTGGCACAGCTCTATGGGCTTCAGCCTACTTGGGTCATTTGCCTGCACAGACATCAAGGATATTGCTTCACACTCTGATGTGACCTTTAAAATTACTTTTAAATTTTTATTTATTATCATCATTATTATCATCTGGGTGGATGGTGCAATATCACGTGGGGAGCAGTGGACGACTTGGTTGAATTTGGTTCTTTCCCCCGAAGGAAAACAAACTCAGTTCCAGGGACTGAACTCAGGTGGTGAGTTAGAGCCATCTCACTGGCTCAGATGTTCCTTTTATAGACCAACAAAGTAACTAGACATAAACTACGGGCTAGAAAGAAAGATATGAAAATGCTCTCACTTCCGTAGGACTTACCATAGCTCCCATTGCCAGCTGGAATCAAGGGAGCTTCCACCCATGCCATTATTCTTCATGCTCACACGGGTTCTCATATGTGCTCTTGCCTCAGTCCCAGTGTGCTTAGTGGTCTCTGTTTTTTGGAAAGCTTAGGAAGGGAAATGCATGTCATCTTTCAGAGCCAGCACACTGTTATGGGTGCCAGAGAAGACATGTTCCACCAATTACTATTCCATTCAGCCCGACAAGTCTCAAACATCCTGAAAAACAAAAATAAGACTTTACATTACTATTTTCAAGTGTTATATTAAAAACAATCATTAAATAAGGGCTGTTTCCACTTGTCAACATTTCTATTTGAAGTCAAAAGCATAGAACAGAAGTGGCCTCATGACAAGTCTGTTTCTAACCTTGGAAAGAGACTAAAGTCCATATCAGCTGACTTTCTGCCATGCTAGAAGTGTTTAGAAGCCCTGATGGCAAGCAGGATGCTGGGGTTTCTTGTAGCCAAAACTTAGTGTCAGAAAAACATAAAACCAAACCCCACATTTGGATGCAATCAAAATAAACATTTTATTATTCCCACAGGACCCTGGCAAGGAGCTCTCTGAGCTGTGCTGTGTAGGCATCTTTTAACAGGTCACTGATATTTTCCATCAGAATGAATTGAATTTGATTGGGTGGAGAGAGGTTGAAAGAGACAGCTCAGAGAGCAGTGTAGGAGCCATGTGATAGAGGTAGAGTCCATGTTCTAGGGTACTTGTGTTAGGTGCCCACTTAATGCCCAGAAACTGAAAAATAAGGGAATTATTGGAAATTCAAATAGCCAGTCTTCATGGGGCTTTTGGAAGCCAAATCCTAGGCTGGCTGGTGACACTCTCTAAAAAGAAGGCTAATGAAGGGAGAGAGGACCAGGTGGCAGAGCAGGAACTGAAGCAGCCCTGTAAAGTCCCCTTGTCCACAGGTGCTTCAGTCACCTCGGCACTCCTTGGTGCATATCCGCAGGTCTCATCCTGCTTTCCAAATCTGCAGGGAAGGGCTGGAGAGATGGTTCAGAGCCTAAGAGCTCTTCCAGAGGTCCTGAGTTCAATTCCCAGCACCATATGATGGCTTATAGCCATCTATAAATAGATTTGGTGTCCTTTTCCAGCATGTAAGAAACAGGCCAGAACATGGTAGACATATAAATAAATAAATCTTGAAGGAAGAGTTTTTTCTTAAAGAATGAACATACAAAGGTGAGATAACAAGCCTAGGATAATCCAGCAACCATATCAAGGAGTCGGGACCACAGCCAAGCCATCTGTAGAACAGGAATGGCCTGGTGTTCTGTGGCATTAAACTCTTAGGTCATTTGCAGAGACCTTCCTTTGTCACATAAGTCACCGTATGGAATGATTTAGCCAAAATCTCTCTGAAGGCAGGGGATGGACTTAATGATGCCCAGAGAGCCCTCAGCCACATGATGCTTTTCTTGTGTCTATAATTGCTGGTGGGCCTCTATGGGAACATAGTCCATGGGTAGGAAATGGGGCTCGGGTCAGGTTCCCTGCCACTGATCAGTCGCACATGTTGGGAAGTGGTATAAAAGGAAAGAAACAGATGTTTGCTGAGGGTCTGTCGTCCTGATAAGGGGGTCTTGTTGCCTATCAACCAACTAGGCCTACCTGGGCCCTGAAGTCCTGCAAACAACAAGGACTCAGCATCAAGGAGTTTTCTTCCAGGTGTTTGTCTCTAAGGATCCTCATTATGATCTCAAGATTCTGGGGTTGTCTGCACCTCTGTACTTTATGGCAAGCAAGGGAAGGAGGCTCTCCTAGAAAGTGGGAATGTCCAGCAGGCTTCTTTGGGTTAAATCTCTCTCTTATATACAGATCATCTTCGTGATAAGACTCTGCCGCCATTTTTGACTCCACAACCATTTAGTGTAGTGAAGAGTTGCCATAGCAACGCGATTCTGTCCCAGGTTGACAGATATTCATGCCTTCCTGCTCTGATAAGAAAATTGGGCATTCACACTCCACAGAGGATACATACAAATACGGCTACAGATTTTGAGTTTATTATTGTCGTCTTTTAACTTTTTAATACAAGTTCAAGCATGTGCAAACATAGACGCCACAATGGAATGAGTCTTCATCTACCTGTAGCCTAGCTTCACCCTTGCTTAGCATGAAGGCTTTTATACACATTTCCTTCTCCAGTTCCCACTCACAGCCCCGTCTGCATCATATTATTGCCTAGTATTATTATGGTGGTGCTAGAGACTGAACTCAGGGCTTCAGGCATGCTGCCTCTGAGCTGCAGCTATTATTTTGTTTGTGTTGTGGTGATAGGAATTGAACCCAGGGCCTTGTGCCTGCCAAACAAGCTCTCTACCACAGAACCATATCCCACCTCTACTACATTATTTTATATTGATTCTGGGTATCATACTTTTTCACCCTTCAATATAAATTTCTAAAAGGTCAGACTTCTATTAAATGATTTACACGAAGCATCTATAAAAGATTAAAAGAAAAATTCCACAACACCAATTTTATCTTTCCACATAAATTAAACTGCATCTATTCATTTTTATTAATGTTCCAACTTCAGATACTTTATATTTTGGCCTAATATCCATGAATATGATAATAGCATTTAAGTTTACAAAGCTTATTTAATTCTTACAACAGCCCTAATATCATTTTCTAGATAAGGACAAAGAGACTGGGCTATGTTAATGGCCTCAAATGCTTAGAGCGCATAAATGCATTTGAGGCTGGGAGTGTAGAGTGCTTGCTCAGAACATACGTTCATCCCTGGCAACACACACATACACACATACACATGCACACACACACACACACACACACGGAGTGGAGAAGAGAGAGAGATAAGAGAGAGACAGATGAGAGAGAGAGACAGGAGAGAGAGAGAGAGAGAGAGAGAGAGAGAGAGAGAGNCTCTCTCTCTCTCTCTCTCTCTCTCTCTCTCTCTCTCTCTCTCTCTCCCCTTTAATGTCTTGCTCTATAGGTCAAGTTGGCCTGAAACTTGTGATCTGTCTGTGCCTCCCAATTGCAGGAATATGCACCATGCCTAGCTTAGAGACTGAGTCCAGGGCTTTGCAAATACTAGGCAAGTGTGCCACCACCATGCCACATCCACAACCACTTTCTCCATAAATTCTGTTTAATCCTGAGCAGTATTCTTTGATGGTCCCCGTGACTCAGTGCTGTGGCAATGAGAAGGGGGCTTGCTGAATAATGTCACCATGTCTTTCTTGGCTGACAGGGTCAGCAGAAAGGTGTCCCCATCTAAGCTTTGCTGCATGATGTCATCATTGTCTGCTGGGGCTTTATATATCCTAGTGGCTCCCTGAGGCCAAAAGTCAGTTCCCTGTTTCCTGGTTTGCCCTCTTGCCCTTTCTCTGACTGTGCACTGAACCCAGCACATAAAACATACCCAGTAAATAATTTTTTTCAGATATGAGTGCCTGGGTTCTTTTTATTTTGCTAATTATACAAATTGTAGTGGATCTGTCAGTGACCAACATACAAAACAGACCAGAGCAGCCACTCAACAGAGAAAAACACAAAATTTTAAGCTGAACGACGAAGTATGGTTTGTTTCACTCCCCATTGTGTGCCCAGCGTTGGTTTCCAGTGATTGTACAGACATCCTCTTTGAAATCTATTTTGCAAAAAAGAAATCAGAGTTTTATTATCTGAAGTTTAATATTTAATACTTTAATCCTTAAGAGCCTTTAATTTTTTTAAAGACTTATTTTATTATTATACATGTATGAGTGTTTTGCCTGCATGTATGTATGTGTGCTACGTGTGTGCCTGGTGCCCGGGGAGGTCAGAGGAGGACCTTTTTCTGAGTTTTCCCCTTGACTGAAACCATGAACCTATTTTGCAAATTATCCTGGCCTAAAAGAATTAAGGAGACAAGGGACCGAATAGGATGTCCTGGTAAAGCTTGCAGCAGGCTTTATTGTGTTTCTCCTATTGCTATACATTATGACTCTGGTCTCCCTAACCTGTTGGGAGTTTTCCAGGAGACTCATGGTTCACAGAAAATTCTTGCTGTTCTCTGTTGACTTATTTATCATAGATCCCGCATCCAGTTGCATGTGACCTTAGCGGACACCTGTGAGCTCATCCACTGACCTTTATCTCTGTTTTGTTGTCCCTCTTTCATGTAGCCACAGCAGCAGCTTTCTGGTAGTCCTCTGCATAAATATTACAGCCCCCGCCCCCGTCTAGCCTTACATCCACCCATCACCTGGACTCTCCTACATGTTCTGTGTGCCTGTCACTTAGAACTTGTGAGTCTGCAATCACACAGAACATCTGCATCTCCAATGCTTTTCAGTCACACAATTAACTTAGCACCCCATCAGAAACCTACCTTTCTTTCCCTTTCCTCTTCCTTATTCTCTTTGCTGGGTGACTAGACTTCATCTCTTCTGTCTGTGACATCCAATCCATTTTCTCCTTTCAGAGCCTCTCTGGGCTCAGATGCTCCCTGCCTGCGTCAGCACCATGGTTCTTCCTCCACACCACGTCTAGCATCTGCTCTCCTGTAGCCTGCATGCACACACAGCTAAATTCAGTGTGGTTAGACCCCGCTTAGCTAACACACACTAATTGTACATTTACTTTTATATCTTCCATTGATTCATGGTAAACTTCTTGAGGTGCTGAATTTTGTCTATGAATATCCAGCTCTGAACAGAACCTGACACATGCTTGATACTCAGCAGAGTCAATGGAAATGAAGATAATTTGCAGTCTTGTACGCTGTGCTCCTAAGGGAATCTTGTTCAGGGCTTGCTGTGCTCCTAGGGGAATCTTGTTCAGGGCCTGAGTGTAATGATAGCTCTTTCACGTGAGACTTTGGACAAGTTTGCCCAGAGATACATTCCCATTTCACATAATATTGTGAATATTACAGGCCAGAAATGAGAACTTGCTAAAATGAACAGCTGTCATCGCCTCAAACCTAGGCTTTTATTTGGTTTCTCTTCAGTAATGTGTACTTCATGTGTCTGACTACAGAAGGAATTTTAAACAATGAGATAGCAGTAGTAGTTATCACTTACTGAGTGCTTTTTAGGGTTAACTGCTTCATTTATGTTCCAATTTTGTGTGAATAGTTTTCATGTGAATAACAACTGTATAAAATTTATGTATTTTATTATCTTTACAATCCAGGATACTGGAACCCAGAGCAGTTAAAAGACATGTTTGGGGCTGTAGAGATGGCTCAGTGGTCTAGAGCAATTGTTGCTCTTGCAGCGGACTGACTGGGTTCAAGTCCCAGCACCTACATCTCACAATCATCTAAATCCAGTTCCAAGGGTTCTGACATCCTCTTCTGACCTCTGTGTGACCTGGTATACAGACATACATGCTAGAAAAACACTCATACACATAAAATAAACAAACTTTGATTAAATGAAAAATGGCATGATTGCAGTCACTCAAGTCAGTGGCGGAACCAGATGTGGATTGGATGTTTTTCTGCAGAGCCACATTTGCTCACCATTGTTATGGAACTTGTTTGTGTGTGTTTCAGCTGAGTTCTCAGACCATGAATGGCATTTGCTGAGATATATGATCTATGGACATGCAGGGAAAAAAGAGTTTTGTTTCTGATATATGTATACACACACACACACACACACACACACTTTATTTTCTTCTAATAGTTACCCAAATTTTAGACAACACAATGGATGGTACATGCTAGAGTGTTTAACACTATGCCTTTACTTGGCCATAATTAAATGGAAACTTCATTAACAAAGTATTACTCCTCAAAATTTTGTTTTCTTTTTTCCTTCAAAACTATTATTCTGGAAGGTAGTTATTCATGTTACTTGGTCTAAATAAGAATTTAAATACATGATATATTTGTCTACTCTAATCCTAAATTACAAGGATTTTAAAAAAGACTTCTGCTATGGCAAAATAAAAAATTTTCTTCTTACAACATACACAGTATCAACTTTTTACTCTGATTGGGTTTGCTCTTATTTTGTGTAGAGGGAAAGAAAACACGGACCAGAAATGTGCTGGCATAAATGCCACCTGACTTTAAAAGACAGGAAAAAAACGTCCACAAGGCAGTTTCTTAGAATCAATTGAGAGGAACATCTGCCTTGACCAGCTTTAACTATCTTTGAAGAGAGTCTGTACCTCACTGGGCAGGTTTGTGGTGACTTTTGTTTTTGTTTTTAACAAAATAGCAAGCAGCAGCTGCTTATGAATGGTAAAGGTGTAGTTTGGCTGTTTTATCTTTTCTGAGGGCCGTGACTTTATATTACCATCAAGAAAAATGGGATCCACCTAGGCTGCTTATGCGACACTACAGTGAGGAGAACTTGTCTATGAACGTTGAATTTGATTATTAGCTGCTTAAAGTGCCTCCAGCTCTGGGCTCCAGCTAGCATCAATGTTCACAGTGACTTTAAGGCTATTGTCCCCGCTCTCATCATTGTTAAAAGCCATTTCTGTTCATTTGCATTGCTTAAAAATACATCTTGGGTGCTTATGTTATGTGTCAAAGTCTCAAGATTTATGAAAATGTGGATTCTTAACTTCTTTTTCAATTAGGAGAGTCAGTGGACTATGACAAAAATTACAGATGTGGTACTTAAAAACAACTCCCCCAAGAGCTGTGTATGAATAAATTCACTACTTATTGCTTCAATATTAAAAACTAAAAGTCAAAGAGGCTGTTATTGAGACTGCCCAGCCATCCTAGTGACCTTCTAAGACTGGCTTCTGGATTTTCTTATTTCAAGCTGCCTGTCTGGGCTCCCTACAGGGGGGAAAATGTTTTAGAATAGAGGTCAGTAGCATAAATTGTGTCCAAAAGAAGATTATTCAAAGTAAATGATCAATGACTCATTAAGCTACCATCAGGTTAATAGCTTTTTAACATCCTTGGAAATTGAGCAATTTTACATAGTAGGTTGGACTTGAAAGATCCTGAGAAAATGGTTATTAGATTGTGGTTATGAATGAGGGAAACTTTACAAATACAATTGCAAATTTGTGAGAATATTTTAAACATTAGACTTGATGTTCTCTGTACAAGAGTTGATTAGGTGGATGCAACCTTTCATGCTCATGAGACTTTATCTTGAGCTTTGCAATTCACTATATAAATTATACTGCAATCAAAACCAAAAATAATTCTGGCTCTCAAGGTCATAAGCAGTTGAGCTCTGTCAGCCTGGCTGAGGAGAAAGGACCAACCATAATGTGATGTAGCCTGGATGGGATCCAGGAACAGAAAAGAGAAGTGAAAAGTTAATGAAATCCAAATGAAATATGAAGCTCAGTTAATAATGATGTGTTAACATTAGTTCATTAGCTGTGACAAACGTCCCACACTACTGCAGTTAATCACGACTAATGTCAAAGATGGAAAACATTGAGGGCAGGGTGGTGAAGAACTCTTAGCAACTTTTCTCTAAGCCTGCAACTCTTTTATAATTTTTCAAGGTTTATTTTTAAAAATAGAAACATGAGGAATAAGAAGGAAAATGACAATGTGTTGGATACCAGAGAAATTGAAGTCAAGAAAGTGAACATTAAATACCAGTGTACACTATTTCAGGGAGCATGAAGCAGAGCAGACGTTTTTGTTTTAAAAATCTAGTTGGCATTGGAATAGGTAACTCCTCCACCATGTTCACTCTCATTTGATAAAACAGCTTAGATGCTCGATATAGCTACCTTGATTTTGTATCCACACTAGCGTTAAGAAGTGTGCACGTGCAAACCAGGATATCTAATAGATGGTATTGTTTTTATGTTCAGCTCACGGTAATCATTATTGTAAATTAACATCACCACTCATCTCCTGCTTAAATCCACCACCCATGAACTGCACACATTTTTATATATAGAAAATGCATTCGTGCCTACCAAAACATTTCCTTTTCAGGTGTGTGTATACAGATGTGTAAAAATAACTCGCTTATAATGCCGTCTATATCTCTTTGTTAAGCAAGCCTTTATGCTATAACTCTCAACCATCATAATTAAATCCCGTTGATCTTTTTGACACATGGCCATTCTTCTCATCATTCACTGGTGTCAGGGTTAATCAACCCTCACAGCTGCTTGGACGAGCTGGGCACAACTCGTGGAGTGTGTCTGGTGCCACCACATCTGGCCTGGGTGGAGCCTGGGTCTTCCTTGGCAGGATCTTTTGTGGTGTGAGGCTCCATCCGGACCACGCCTTGAGACAACGACAAATCGCCACCCCTTTCCTTTTCCCCTTCATATAACAGTTCTGGGTTTGTGGGCGAGGATTAGAGCTAATGTAGACCGAGATGAAGACCAGGAAGAGCAGGAGTAAGAAGAGGCTGGCCGCCACCGTGGTCATCGTGAACAGCTCCATCCTCTCTCAGCGCGTGCGACCAAGACTCCTGGACTGCAGTGAAGCACAGGGTTGCCATGGGAACCGCAGCGGCGCCCCCTGCGGAACCCCGCGTTTATTACGGATCGATCTGCACTAGGGGTGGAGGCTACTACGGCCGAAGCTGCTGGAGGCTTGCGGGTGAGGGTGGGGGAAGGAAAGGAGGGAGCGGGGAGGAGGAAGCAGGGGCGCGGGGCTCCCGCCCCTCCTCCACCCGCTTTATTCCCTTCCCCCATCACGGTTCAAGAACAGCAGAAATCAGGAGAATCTCGTGAAGTACAAATTGCTGAAGGTCCCTACTCGGTTCTCAGTGGTGGGTGGCACGGAGGCTCGCAGGGGGCGGACTGCTGGGAAGGCCGGAGAACCCGCGTTAGGAAGACCCTCGGTCCCCTCGGTCCCCTACGCACAGCTTGCCTTTGCCGTGCAGTGCGGTAATCAAAGGCCTGTCTGTCCTGCGATAGATCCCCGGGATCCTGTGGGCTTGTGCGGTGGTCTGCAACCCTGCGCCCCGCACACCGCACGTGAGAGAGTTCGAGGTCAGAGGGCGGGCTTGCAGGGTCATCTTTGAGCCAGGATTGCACTTAATCACTGTGTCCCTCGCGGCGTGCCCTTAAGGCTGGGAGGAAAAGAAAATTCTACGGGGAATCCTTGTTTCAAGATCGGTTCCTTTAACTGGTCATCCAGGCGCAGGAAAGCGCGGTTGGGGTCCTGAAGGAAGAGACCGGGGCCAGACTAGGGGTACCCGGTTTGGCTTGCGGCCCTTGGGACACACCGACA
>LOEQ01004212.1:191245-201622 GCA_001685075.1 Bramus lutescens
ATTGGGAGCATGGAGACCTTGGGAGAGGGTTGAAGGGGAGGGGAGAGGCAGGGAAGGGCACAGAGAAAAATGTAGAGCTCAATAAAAATTAATAAAAACAAAAACTAATATATAGATGAATAAAAAAAAGGCTGCTACAATGAAGCATGCCAGAAATTCTTAGAAACATTTAACAAAGGTGGGTGGGGAACGGGAGCCAAATCTTTAGGAAGTAAGTTAGGCAAGCAGGGTTTGCCGGAATGAGCGCATTCAAGAGAAACCATAGAGCAAGCTGTGGCAATACTGCCCTTGTTAAGTCATCTGGAGTGATAATGTGGCACTTGATGCAGGCTTTAAATTTAGGGCAAGTTAGAGAAAGTGTGCGTGTATTTATTCGAGAAGGCTTACAACAAGTTAGAACTTAGATTTCTGCTTTAAAACAACCAACCAAACAAAACCCTTAGCACTTATGGCTCTGCTGTCCACAAAAGGCTCAGGCCTCTATGGCTCAGGCCTCTATGGCAGGTGCAGTGCTTGACATGAGAACGGCCCTCACAGGCTCACATATCTGAACACTTGGTTGAAGTTGGTGAAACTGTTTGAGATTTGAGAAAGATTAGAGGAGGTGCACCTTGAGGGGCAGAGTTTGAGGTTCCAAAGACCATAACCTTTCCAGTTAGCTCCCTTGGCTTCATGCTTGTGTCTCAGAATGTGAGCTCCAGCACCATGCCTGCCTGCTGCCATGCTCTTTGCTATGATGGCCATGGACTCAACCTCTGAAACTTGTAAGCCCCCCCCAAATTTCCTTTTTTTAAATATAAATTACCGAGGTCATGGTGTCTTATCACAGCAATGGAAAGGGCTAAGAGAGCAGCAGGCCTTCTTTAACAAACTGACCAGGAAGCAGCACCTACTGAAAAAGCCACATCATATGTCAAAGTCACAATTGAACTGTGCGCATGCAGGGAGAGAAATGAGAGCCCGTTAGTCCGTGGTCGGTGGAAAGGAAGGCACACCCATAGTCGGCAGGCTGGCAGGTTCCTGCAGGTGACAAGAGGGTCGTGGCCACTACAGTGTAGCACTGTGAGGCACGAAGCAAAGCCCGATAAGAATGATGTGGAAGGAGACAGAGTTTGCCAATCTGCAACCCAGCAAATTAGCAAGAACACAATCCCTAAGGTTCCTAAGTGACCTCTGCCAAAATAGAAAAGCATGAATATCACACACGCCTACATGTTTGCATGGGCTGAGGACACACCCCACCCTAGAGTGTGGCTGACAGAAACTTGCATCTAGAAGTGACAGTGTTCACAGAGCTAAGTCTCTTTCCACAGAAAATCCATGTCTTTTCATATAGACATCTCACTGAAATCAAACCATGCAGAGACCTTAAAACTTCCAGAATGCCTAACTTCAGAATGAGCATTGAAACTGTGCATGCAAACTCTCCTCACAAGAACTGAAACACGAGCCCTATTTAATAGAGCAAACCCATATCACAAAAGCAGCTCACCTGGAAATCTTGGTCATCGATTCCGAACCTCTCCCGAAGATTCCGGAAGACCATCGGGCAGTATTCCTTAAATTTGAAATGGCTCGGCATGTTTTCCCTGCAACAGTCACATTGTGGAATGAGGCTCAGACAGACAGGAGGTTAGCAGACTTCATGATGGCCCCTCAGATCTGTGCATAGCAGTGAAGGCGAGAATTCACTGCCCACAGCAAGCACGGATGGACTCCACAGGACCAGGTATAACCCAGCCAAATCTGACAGACAGAGGGGACAGACTGACAATGCTGTCTGTCTCACACTGAGACTGTGTTACCCTTCATCCTGGCCCAGCACGCCAGCCACTCTCTAAGGAGAGGGTGTGGAGGGACAGTATGAAACGCTGTATGAAGGAAGAGCAGACAAAATGGCAGTAAAAAAGGGTAAGCAGTGTCAACCTTACTGTGGAAGCAGCCATCAAACAAGGCTGGCCAGACACCCAAGACCCACATTCCAAATCCAAAGGTCCAAAAGGAACTCAGGACAAATAGCACACTGAAGCACATAGTGCCTCCAGGCTCACTCAGTACCTGTGGCTCCCCTCAGCTCTTCCACTCCACCCTACTCTAAACTTCTCCAGCTCATGGCTTCCCTTCCCCAGTTTTCCATTTCCATATAACCCTGCCATTTTGGTCATATGCTCTCGTGATCCAGCTCTCTTGGTCCTTGCTCCCCCACACACTTTCTTTGCTTTCTCTCTTGCCTTCCTCTTTCACTCCCCCACCCCACGCCCTGCCATGGCCCAGCTCAGTCCACTGACCATGTTCAGTGTACCACTGTCTCTCTCTGCTCTGGAGTCTGCCAGATGCCTCTGGCTGCACTCTCCCTCATAGCTATAATAAAAACCTTCCCCTCAACTGTGCCTTTGAGCAGTCACAATGTCCTCATTTATACACTTATGAACTCAACCTCTAAACAGTATTATGGGGAGAAACGAACTCATATGTTTGCAATAGAACAATAGCCTGCTTAAGACCTTGCATGAAGGGCTGGGGTGTAGCTCAGTGGTAGAGCATTCGCCTAGCATGTGTGAGTCCCCAGGTTCAATTCCTCATACTACAACAAAGAGAAAATGAAGAAAGAAATTTTATACTAATTCTGACATGGGAGGCTACTCTTGGGCTCACCCCACTCATACAGAATTGCCCCTCCATTGTGTTCTCACAGAGCAATGGATACTAATTGTGCACACCCCATTATTACTATCAGTAATAATGTCAGTTTCCAGGTACTGTCCTGGCTGTGAGACCTTTGAGGGAAGGACCATGTTGTATCTCTAGTTTTTGGATGAACTGCCCAATATGTAATCGACTTTCCATAGTGATATCAAAGGCATCCCATTTACATGATGGATATTAGCGATGCCCAAACATGACATCCGGTTATGTGTTACAACACATCTTAATTATTTACTGTTTTATAACATAGTCATTTTCATTAATAAAGCCACTGTTTTAGAAGTTTTGTGTACAAGAACAGAAGTCCATAACTGCTCAATCAAAGTAATTTACAGCTCCAAAAATTTAAATAGTAATGAGGATATCACTTCTAATATATAAGATACTCATAGGGAACAATATGCCATATGGCAAAGGGATATTATCCCAGGGGGCCTGCTGCTGCTTCTCTGAATATGACAGATGGCTATGTTTATCAAGGATTAACTTCACCAGCAAAACTTTACTCCCACCCATTGAAAAATTTATGTGATTACAGAAAGTCACAAAAAGTCCTATTCTGCACAGCCAGGGCAGACTCCAGAGAGGCTGACTGGTACTTACTTGTTAAAAAGGTGATTGTCCACCTTTATCTTTGAGTAGGCTTTGAAGTCATCTGGCATCAACATGACGGGGATTTGAACATGGCTCAGTTCATTGATCTGGAAAAACACAAAATAAACAGCACTGGTTACAACCATCCTGATGAGGACAACTGGACTCTTCACCACACTGACAAAGAAACCTGGTGAATGCGGGCATTCTGCCCACCCTCTGCCTCCAGCCATGAACTCTGTCCTCCTGCTTTTCGTATTCCAGCTCCCACCTTTGGCCTGGGTGGCACAGGAGGAACATGAGGCCAGACCTGAAGGCTATTTGTCCCTCAGGGACAATATCCTCCTCCCTTGTCTTCCTTGTCCCTCCCAGACACTCAATTCAGAACTCCCCAACCCCATTTCTAGGACAACTTCCTCTGTGAACAAAGTGTTATCTGAGAAAGAGAATTTTAAATCTGTGAGGTAAATATTTGATGAATTAACAGGTATCATTTATATAATGGGGCACCCAAAGAATGAAGCTGATATCGTATGGTCTTTTCTTTCTCATAGGAATTGGGCTTCAACATAAACACTGGAATGGGGCTTGAACGTGACAGTTAAGGACTTTCACTGAGGAAGGAGGAAGACAGCTTCATGGGGTGATGCGAGAATGAGAAGCTCACATGGAGTTAGGAGCAAAAGCGGAGTCAGATGTGGACACTTCCACCTGGGAGTCTGGAAGGAGAGGATGGAAGGTTTGAGGCTAGCCTGGGCTATACGGTCAGAACAAAGAGCAGAGGTGTGACTCCAGAGGACAAAGCATAGAATCCTGTTTCTTTACACCACAGGAAGTGACAAAGTGGATCTGACACCATATGACTGTAAAAACCCTGACTTTTTTTCTTGGTGTTTTCACCCTTGATCCTCATGCTATTTTCTTCCCCGCTGATATCAATAAAAACACTTTAAATGTCTGTACTTCCTGTAGAATGGAAGGTACTCTGAAGGGTTCTTGGGTCCAAAAAGCAAAAACAAAACCAAGCAAAAATCAGTAAGTTTCTTGCTAGGGCATGTATTTTAATGCACTACTAGTTTCTTAGAAAGCAACCTTGATTTCAGGAGACCATCCTTCCTGTAGGGGCATTCAGCACGCTGGACTCAGTGAAGGCGATCAGCAGGGGAGCCTTAAGGCTGATGCTGGTTCCAACACTTTCTTAAACAAAGCTGAAGGGAGCTGGTGGCTCAGGGGCTTAAAGAGAAAAGAAGGGGCCTGGAAGGACCAGTGTAAAAGTGTAGAAAATGAATTTTGAAGAAATGAGGCTTAGCTTTGGGGCAGAGTCCGTTTGCATTCCAAGTTGTAGGTGCCCTGCTGGCAGAGAATGGTTCAGAGAACAGGCATAGAAATCGATGGTTGGGTGCCTGGGGCTCTTGGGGTTTGAGACTCTTGTTGACCAAGTGTGGTATATAGAGGAGCAAGGGAACTGTAGGACCATCATGCGGAAATGAGAAATCCGCATCACTCAATTCCTCAGAGAGGAATTCCTACTAGAGTTGAAGGGTGGGGCATCTGAACCCAAGCCTCAAGTCCAAGGCAGCTAAAAGAAATGCTTGAGTCTAAACAGTGAGTGTTCTGGGAACTAGGAGCAGAGGTGAGCTGAAAGCTTCTTGAAGGGTGTGAAGCTGAAGTCATGTTGCAGGGGCAGTGAGCTGTGATTTGGGTGCATATATATTGATTTAGGTATGTGCTGAGTTTGTATGATATGTGTACTTGCTAGTGCAGGAATATGCACACATATGTGGGTGTGGAGGCCCAAGATATTAACATTCAATGTCTTCCTCAAGTAGGGGTGTGTGCGTGTGTGTGTGTGTGTGCACGTGTTTCTGTAGATAGGATCCCTCTCTGAACAGAAAGATCATTCATTGGGTAGGCTGGCTGCAATGAACTTCAGGGACCTGTCTGGATCTACCACTCCCATTGCTGTGGTTTACAGGAGCACACAGCACCTTTGGCTTTTTACATGGATGCCAGAATCTTGGGGATCAGAGCCCAGGTCCTGGTGCTTGTGACATACAGCAGTCACTTCACAGACCAAGCCTCTCCTTAGCTCACTCTCATAACTGAGGATGATACTGAGTTAAAGTAAAAATTTGGGGCCCATTTTATCTTTCTTCTACAACTGTCTTTCATTTACAGAGGCTTTATATTTCCTATCTCCCTCCCCTGTCAAGTTATTCTTTCAAACTCCTGGGGCAGGTGAATTAACCACCCACGAACAAACAGTGATCCAGAGGAGCTGGCACTCAGAAGCGGCTTTTAATTAGTAGTCAATGTGTTTCCAACAGTGTCTCTTTTGAGCAGCTATTTTTTTTTCTGTAGGAATGCTTCATTTGCGTACATAAGGTAAGTGGTCCTTCATCAGCTTTACTGAAATGTATTAACTTCAGCATTATAATTGAAAGCTCATTCAACTTCCTGGGTGACTTTACTCTCTTTACATTACACACTCTGAAAGATGCTTGCTTCTAGTTTAAACCACAGTGTGATACAGGCAATGATAATGAGCTCCTATCTCAGATGAGGATAAACTAACCCTCTTGCTAACTTCACGTGGGGCTCCTGAGCTTGCAGATTTTGGAACAGTGGGTTTTGAAGTTTTAAAATTTGTTGATTTAACATTCTATTTTAGTCCAGTCATTCCATGTGGCCCATCCCAAAATTGGAAATAAAATTGACAATGGTTTGTTATTGTTCTTTTATTATTATTATCATCGTTGTCATCATTATTATATGGTGCTGGGAAGGAGTCCAAGGCCTTATGTATGTGAGGCAAGTGCTGTACCCACTGGACTACACGGTCAGCCCTTTTCAGTATTTAAAAAAGAATTTCTGTCTTTATAGATATTTAAATTGAGACTACATACATATTTATGTAGGTTAGATAATATTCATGGGAGGACACAAAAAGATTTGTGTTAGCCACTACTATATAAAAAGTCCCCACCCCTGAGGAATAAGCATAAGTTATAAAAATCCAAATCGTTTTCATTTTTGGAGATAAGAATGGAGTCAAACAAACTGAAAGCACTGGCTATATCATTCGGGGCACATGTTATAGGGTTGCAAATATCGAATAAACTCTTAGAACCACTTTCATACGTTTGAGTGCCTCCTGGTAATCAAACAGCTGTATTCACCATCTTACACAGCTCAGAACTTTCTAAGCATATCAGACATACATCCATGCAGAGAGGTCACTGGCTGGGTCTCTCTGTACCCCGAGAAGGATCTCATGGTTCTGTTTATGCCATGCCAGTCACCCCCAAAACAAAGGTGTTGCTCAGCATTGCCTCTCTGCTGAGCTATTGGGGACAGAGCCCGACAGCACCCAGGCCTAACATATGACAGGAAATAAAGGAGCTCTGTTGTCAACATCAATAGAAGCAAGGCTACAGCAGGCTGGGGAGGGCTGGTACAAATGCTTGTTCGTACCAAGGCCCAAATGACCTGAGCGTATTAGAATTCAAGAGTTAAGGAAGGGGGAGGACAGAGGGAGTTGGCATAGTACGATGACCGAGGAAGGGAGCCAGGGAGATGGCTTGTCTCAGCTCAGCTTTGTTTGAACTCACTTTAATGCTTGGCATTAATGCCACAGCTAATACTGGACACCTGCCAAATGCCACACGGAGGTTTCTAGAAACAGCATCTTATCTGATATTTATAACTTGGTAGTGTAGGTACTATCATTATTCCCATTTTTCAGATAAGGAAATGCAGGCCTCATGGGATTAGCTGCTAGCTATTAACTGAGCAGGCTGGATCTGAAATCCAGACCATGTTGTAGTCAAGACTCCAGCAGTCTGGCTAGATTTCCCAAACTCAGGACCTTTTTTATATTCCTGCCAGCTCGAGGTTGAGAGTTCACAGCAAGGAGCCATTAAGAGACTAAAATTTATGCCTCTGCTGTGTTACAAACTTCTAAAGAATTCCTTTTTTAAAATAACAAATCAATAGGAAATACACATTTAACTGAATATGTATTGTAGTCTATAATTAGACCAGCTGTGGTTTCAACCACACAGTCTAAACTGGGATTTGTCACTCAACTGTCATCATCCCTCTGCTGTCACTCAGGCTGCATTCAATCTGAATGCTCCAAACAGTTATTAATGAAGGATGCAACATTTATTTCCAGAGTAATTATTTATTACAGAACTGTCCTGTGGTTAATACAAGTACAGTAGCATTTTGTGAATGTTTCCTAATACACAGCTCTATTTAGGAAAGATGTCTTGACGTTTCTCATTTCTACCACGGGCAAGCTAGCACCAACACCGTAAAGTACAGGCGTGTGATTTTCTGAGAGTTGGGGGAGGGAAGGGAGAGTCATTCCTGGAGGAAATTCACACTGTAAGCAAGCAAGTACGCTGGAAAAAGTTGGGATCAGAAAACAGATTTTGGACAAGAAATAGACAAGTCCCAATTCAATTGGTAATGGTTCTAAAATTAAGGCACATAAAAGTACCCTTACAAAGCTGCTTCATACTGAGGCATTAAAAAAAAACACACTTAATATATACTTTTTAAGCCAAGCAAATGATACATTCATAAACAATGAGGCATTATTTATGACAATTAATTTGGATACATTCATCCAAAACACCATGCTTTCAGACTAATAGATAATTGGCAGATGCTTTTGGCTTTTACTTTTGTTTCTGTTTGTTTGTTTTTAGACAAGGTCTCACTATGTAGTGCCTGGTTGCCTAGAACTCTCAGAGATCTACTTCCCTCTGGGATTAAAGGGGTGTACCACCTCACCTGCCTAGTAAATGACTTTAATTCAGCCAAGAAAAAAAAGGATCAAAACCTCAAAACCCCTTTCGTGTAGAAGAGATCCTAAAACATTTACTCTGATTTTAGTAAAGATACTTCTCTAGAGCCAGGCGGTGTTGGCACGCTTGCCTCAATCCCAGCACTCAGGAGGCAGAGGCAGGTGGATCTCAGTGAGTTCAAGGCCAGGCTGGTCTACAAGAGCTAGTTCCAAGACAGCTAGGACTGTTGCACAAAGGAGAACAAAAAAAAAAAATTCTCTGGAGCTCATGATTCACTGATTAAAACAGGAAGTCAGGGTGAGCGGCTGTGGGCTCCAGGGCTCCAGAGCTTTCTGGGGCAGCCAAGGGTACCTATGATTGGGGCAGGATGTGAGGTGCCGACAGGGGAATGGGAAGGACCCAGAGGCGTCCATCCATTTACCCCTCCTCCCAATCTCAAGCCAAGCAAACTGAGCACCCACGTTAAAACATAGTTCAGTAACAGAAAGCAGAGAGCTGGGGTAGATCACTAGGAAGAATAAGTACTAAGGAGTCAAGACAAACAAGGGCCCAGCAGGAAAAGGAACTCCCAAGCATAACTCAACATGGTTGTTCAGAAGGCCGGGTTACTGCTGACTGATGTCTTAGGTAGGTCTGATTACAAGTGCGCCATTCCAGATTTCCTACACTAGGCTTTTGATTGCTTCTGGCTCACACAAAACGATCCTCACTTCATGACAAACAATGTGATGAGTTAGTGTAAAAAAAACTGCGCCCTTCAAGTATCACTATTTGAAAATAAAATATTTTCTGTTACCAGACTCATCCTAAAAAATTCCTTTGCAGCTCTTTGATAAAGCGAGCAATGATTTTCCTGCCAAATCACTTTTTCTGCCCTGAGGTTCATTCCACATAGGAAATGAATGAAAAGAGTATTTACATGATATGGTAGGAACTGAAGTTCTGGCTGGTTCTACTCCACTCCCATACCAGCGGGCCCACGCGCGCGCACACACACACAAATGGGAACTTTCACTGAGTCTCCCGAAGAGACCAAAANAAAAAAAGACCCCAGCTGCATTTCTGCATTTCTAAGAAAATATCTTCCCCTGTGTGACTTAAAAACACCATCAAGATTCTCTGCCCCAAGCTCTCTGAGCCACCTACACAGTCACTGGGTGTCAGAGAATAGGACTTGATGAGAACAGACCAGAGACTCGCAGCTTTACAAGTTACAAAGGTTTTCAGTTGCCAGAAACAGCAGTTTGAAACTAACTAGAGTTTCAACAACAAAAAATAAAGCAGAATAGAATGGGGCAGAATAAAGCAAAAGGAACAAAGAAAAATCATGTTTTCTATTTTCTCTTATATTTTTCCTACTAACTTAAGTTTGGGAAGAATTACCTAAATTTTTAAAATCAGATTTTTTAGTATCAATTTGATACTCACTTATAATTGATAAGGTCCATGCAAAAGAAAAACAAACCTTCAATAAAAATTTGCATATCATTTGTGAATACTTTTGACAATCTTGTCACGGATACAGGTTGAAACAATTAAGGATTTCCAAAACAAACAAACAAACAACCAAAAACCAAAATCAAACAAGGCCCCCGGCATAGCAAGTGGCCCACACGTGGGCTGGAGTGGCTCTCATTACAGCTGACATTGCAAACTGAATAGCAATTTGAAAGTTCTGAGGTTTCTGTGGGGCAGGCAGAGCAAATTAGAGTCAGTTACAGAGGTAGGAAAACCAGGCAGCTGAAGATGTTTGTGAAGTGCACTTTTTTTTGTCACAGGGCGAGGGGTCAATTTTCTACAGCTGCTCCATCAATATTCATTTTATGAAGGCATTTTGAAAAAGCTAACATTTCTGTGTTTGTAGATCAGACAGATGACAGGATCCAAGTGTGAGCTACCTTCCAATATCTAGAAAATAATATTTCATTTTGACAGGACAAATGAAACCGTTCTGATAGCAAAGCTGCACTATAAGCAGAGACAAAAAGAGCTTAACCTGCAAACTCAAAAACTAAGCTAATCACTTAGGGGGTAATTTCCTCTTGAACAAGAATGACCAAGTCAATCTTCTGAATAGTGGCTACCTGATTAAAATGAAAATAAATGTCAGCAGCAATATTTAAACACTGGCTTGGAATCTTACTTGAATTTATAAGGCAAACACAAATTCTACCAACAACATAATGGCTAGAGTTCTATCATCAATAGTCCTCTCCCTGCCTGCCCCTCCGCGCACTTGTGTGTGTGTGTGTGTGTGTGT
>LOEQ01004212.1:236641-252141 GCA_001685075.1 Bramus lutescens
TGGTTTCAGGGATCAGTGTTCTCTCCATCCACGTGGTTTCAGGGATCAGTGTTCTCTCCATCCACATGGTTTCAGGGATCAGTGTTCTCTCCATCAACATGGTTTCAGGGATCAGTGTTCTCTCCATCCACGTGATTTCAGGGAATGGTGTTTCTCTCCATGCATGTAGTTTCAGGGATCAGTGTTCTCTCCATCCACATGGTTCCAGGGATCAGTGTTCTCTCCATCCACGTGGTTTCAGGGATCAGTGTTCTCTCCATCCACATGGTTCCAGGGATCAGTGTTTTCTCCATCCACGTGGTTCCAAGGATCAGTGTTCTCTCTATCCATGTGGGTGGTTTCAGGGATCAGTGCTCTCTCCATCCACATGATTCCAGGGATTAAATTTAAGCCATCAGGTTTGTGCAGCACACACTTTTATCCTGAGTCATCTCAATGGCCCCGAGTCACTACATTTTTGTTAAAGATCGATTGAGTTATTATGGGTGATACTCCTCCTGAGAGTTTATGTGCCCCACAAGTGTGTGGGTGCCTGAGGAGGTCAGTGGACTTGGATTCCTGGAACTGGAGTCACAGGCAGTTGTAATCTGTCTGTGTGCTGCAAATCCAACTTGGGTCCTCTGCAGAAACAGTAAGTGCTCTTAACTGAGCCATCTCTCCAGTTTCCCATGTCACTTTATTATATTTTGATATGTAGTCACTAGACATTTTTATATACAATATTCTATAAATAATTTTACAAAATCATATGGGCATATTGTTAACTAATTACTGATTTTAATCCTTTTCAAATATTAGATTAATTTCACTAAATTTTTCATCTGAATGCACAATTATATTGTGATTTGTAATGGCATAAATCTCAATTGGATAGCTCTTAATATAATGTCATCTTGGTGGACATGGTGGCATATACCTTTAATCCCAGCTCAGGAGGCAGATGCAGGCAGATCTACATGAGCTTGAGGCCAGCCTGTTGTACAAACTGTGTTCTAGGCCAGCCAGGGCTACACAATGAAAAAGCCTGTCTCAACAACAACAACAAAAGAAAAAGAAAAAAAGAAAGGAGGGAAGGAAAGAAGGAAAGAAGATAAAAAGAAAGAAAAGGAAAGGGGGAAAACCAAAACCAAAAAAATTCCAAGACAAAAACAACAAGAGAAAAACCAGCAGCAGCAGCAACAACAAAAAAAGAAAAAACCAAAATAAATAAATAAATAAAATACAATATCACCTTATTTTTACACATTTGTAATTTTTCCTTCACTTTGGTCATTACAAACAGGCTGCATTCTAATTCACTACACCATGATATGTGCTTAGGAAAGGAATTACGGAATTGGGCATATATTCTTGTGTATAAGATATATTCCCAGCTTCTGTTCAATTAGCACACTTACATTAAGTATTGTTCCATTTGCACTGACATTACTGAGCTTGAGGGTCAGTCACAGTTCTTTATTGGTGGTTTTTCCGTTTGTGTTTTCTCAGCCATGTTCTACAGACACACTCTTCATGTTGATCACACACTAATCGGCCCGCATCTTTTGACTGTCATGTTTTCTAATGTGGGTCTTCCCTGTCTTTCCAGGCCAGTGTCTGTGTGCATTAGAGACAAAAATTCTGTAACACTAAGCTACCTTGATTTCTGACACTAACTGATGATGTTTGAGAGACTCATCACAAAAGAAATAGTTAGCTGTATGAATTCAATATATATTACTATTGAAGGATTATAGGTATTTTCTGAGTCTGTTAACACTTTCTGTAGATACAGCACTGGTTTTTTGTTTGTTTTTGTAGGTAGCACAGAATTAACATCAGACGTATTGGTTTTTTTATCCCCTGATCAACAAAGCTTTATTTTTCTTTAACATTCTGTAACTATGGGGTCTTCAAAAATTCAAATAAAAGAAAATGAGGGAACGCATAAACATGTTTCTATATTACCAATATCTAAGATAATCACCATAAATATTCTGATAATTCTTGCATGCATGCATTCATTTATACATTCAATATACCCAAACACAAATACACACAAAGTTACATAAACAAATAACTGTTTCTTAAATACCTATCATTAACACTTTACTTCACATACTGTAATGAAGGAACAATGGAATGGGGGTGTCTCTGGAGAGATGGTCCAGCAATAGACACCTATTGCTCTTCTGAAGGACCTGTGCCAGAAACCACTTCAGGCAGCCCACAATTGCCTGTAACTCCAGCTCCAGGGTATCTGATGCCTTCATCTGGCCTCTGTGGGCACTGCACTTATGTGCACTCATACCAAACACACAAATGCACCTAAATAAAATAATTTTAAATGAATCTTTAATAACACAAGAAAACATTTTGTGTTTTTAAAATATGATTAGAAGATATTTAAAAATATCTTATGTCATATGATTCTCTGAACCTTCCTTTTTCCCAAATAGAATTTTATAGATTTCCTCCTATGCTGCTGGTCTAACTCAATTAACTAACTTAAATTTTCCCACTGAATAGATACACTGCGGCCTAACTGACTAGTTCAGTACTGAAAGGTCATTCACTTTGTTTTCAATGTTTTAATTCTACACACAATGATCACTCATACTCACATGCAGGTGCACACATACACACCTCACAATTTTGTTATTAACCAGTGAACCAGTTCTTCTATTTCTATGGAATAGATTATCAAGTATGACTGTGAGATTAAAAGCTACATATTTTTTAAAAATTGATAGTTTTTCCAGTTTTTTTTTTCCAGAAAGACTAAACACATAGAACTCTCTATGATGTTTGAGACAGAATTCCAAAAAACTCACCAAGCAAAGACTGGTCACATATCATAATGAAAAAGATTAACCAAGGAACACATTTTAATTATTCTCTTCAAACCCCAATCCCAATTGTGTTTCTTTTATCATTATCTGTTTCCCAACCCCAATTCATATCATTATGAATTTGCATGTAGAAGTGCGGATTGGAGTTTAGCTGCTCTGTTAGAATGGATTTCAAAATGAACACCTAGAAATGTGGAGCTACACTGATGTCAACAGAAAACTTCCTGACTACCAACCACACTCTTCACGTTTGTCATCTAACCACGGGGACAGAGACCTGAGATAAAAATCCGAAGAGAAACCACAGTCCTTCAAAGCTTCCTTCCCCAACTCACCAACAAAAAGGTGGCATTTTATGCAGGTGGACCAGATGGCATTAATTTAGGAAGCTCATCAACCCAAAAGCTATAATCTTAAAGAAAAACAAGAAGAAAGACGCTTCTAAAAGCACCTCAGATGGCAGGCAATTCTAGACACCGAGGAACTCAGCCATTCTGCACCAGTTCACAGCTGGCTTGTCTTCAAATGCTATATGTAGCCACACAACCTGCAATGTTCTAAAGTTCTCAGCACGTTGTTTCCAGGACATCTACTCTTTTTAAAACAGGCCCCACTGGAAACAGAGCTTCAAACAGACACTCATGTTTGATAAGATCCCTCAACACTCATCTCCATTTTAACTTAAAAAAAAAAAGATAATAATCCTCTGCTGGTAGGAATGACACGCCGGCACAGTGTCAGAATAGATGGCATTTGCTCCTCTCCAGGAAACTCGGTCCATGGCTGATGTATTTTTATGGGGCATACATGAAGAGGACAGACTGGGGTGGGGGGCTGGAGTGTGGCTCAGGTATAGTGCTTACCTACCACATACTGGGACCCAGGTTCTATCCCAAGTGGGGAGTGTTCATTCATTCATTCTTGTTCTCTCCCACCTGCCCCCACACCTCTTCTCTGAGATCAGGTGAATCCACTCACTATTCATTACAGTAAAACTTACTACTAAGTAAAATGTATGTTTCTAACCCACACAATAGAACTGCACAAAAATAATAATGTACTGACTAAACTAGCTTTAGATAAAATGCATGTTTCCAACACACTATAACTTTGTAAAGATAAAAATGCAATGCCTAGCACAGAAATCCCTCATTGGAGTCAGAATGAAACTTTCTGCCCTCATGTCAAACACATCAATAAACCAGGTAAGCGAAGGTCCTAACGGTTTTATGAGATGCTGAAAAGGCCAGATCTTGACCAACAGCAAGAAAATGAAAGCAAGTAGTTCCAGTGGCATTCCATTAGCTAGCTTCAAATTAACAGCTTGCAAGACGAAAGTCAGCAGAAAGTTGTGATACCTGTGTAAGCACAACACAACACTGTCGAAATAGACTGCAATGACTTTGTGGACCATCAGGTCTTAACCAGGGCAACAGATTCTTAAGATTTTACTAATGGCCCTTTGGCTCCAAATGTGTTGTGCTTGTCCAAAAATAAAAACAGGAACTGGACACTATATTTGTGGAGTTTGACTTGTTTTTTTCAACAAATTGAGAATTATTTAAAAAATCAGCAGGCATAAAAAAAACCTGTCATCGACATCTAACAAACGGAATTTTCCTCATGGCAGAATCCATGGGATACAAATTTTTCACACTCAAATTAATCAAAATAATAAAACTTGACTCCTCTTAGACAAGTTAATACTGGCCTTTCTTCGTAACTTGAAAATGTGTCTTTCACACACCTTTCTCTGGCGTGTGGACAGACTGATAAATGTACAAAGGACACACAAGAAACCTTTGTTCAGTGTTAACAATTTTTCAAAAAGTAGGATGTAGTTTTTAGAATCGATAATGGTTCCTACATACAAGAAGCTGGCGAGTTTTCTGGATTTCGGTGTCATGTGTGTAACCTGTCTCTGAAAGCCCCGCCTTGAAACACTGAAGCCTGCAGGGAAGCCTCACAGCGGCCCTTTGCATTCCAGACACTGCTAAGACACAATGAGGTGATTCCAAAGCAAAGCCCCAATCGTCCTGGGCTGGTGAGCAAAAGCTGCGCTGCGTGAACTAGATGCTTCTAGACTACATCTGAGCAGGGTACCCAGGAAGCATGCTGTTGGCTTATGAAGAAGGTGCTGAGTAAACGGCTGGGCTATCTTTTAAAGAGAGTTTCTGAGCTCATTATTCAAAACTCAGAGTGCATGATCCAGAATATCCAATGTTAGGAACAGAAGTCACTTACTAAGCAAGTCCACAAAATTATAACCTGTGAAGTCCGATGCATGCATGTTGATGCAGAAAACGCTAACATAATTTCCTTTTACATACTAATCCTATCTGCAACGTCTAGTCATTATAAAAAATACTTAAAATTATAAAAGAAAACTTTTCTTCTCTTGGAGGCTGAAGCTTTCAGATAAACATGGGTGGGTTTGGCCTAAAAAGAGATGAGATAATTTGAGTTGAGGCTGTAATCCTCATGACTTGTTCTGTTAGTCATTTTAAATGCTTCATTTTCAACACAACACTCCTGACTTCAGCGCCCTACACTTTGTTGTTATCTGATAATAAAGCATTATCCTTATGTAGCACATTTTTAGTCTAAATTTATTGAGGTGACCATTTGAGCATGTCACTGGAGACCTAAGGAAAGTATACGTAAGCCTATGTTTAACTACAAGATTTATGATTGTGAAATTCCCTCACAGGAACTGTCATGGTTTTCAACTATAATCAGAAGAAAATGAGTAAAGAGGAAAGAGAGACTGAAGACGGAAAGGCTGTACCCACGTACGAGCGGAAGGGGGTACATTTTCAGTAGAGAGGTGAGCAGGAGTGGCGAGAATTCATCCGCATAGAGCCAAGAGGGCGGCACAACGGTGGGAGCTTGGGGAGCCCACCTACTCGCTCGTGCCCACCCAATGCTGGTAGCTTCAGCTTGCCAAATGGAGGGCATAGGCAATGCAGCCGTGGAAGCTGAGACTAAGCAAGCCACCTCCACACAGGTCTATTAATCTATATTTGATTCCTAACCTGCAAACGTATTTAATCACAGAGATGCAGTAAGGAAACAGCTAAGAAAGTGCCCTGCGTGTCCAGTCTCCCAAGTTCTGGACTACAGACAGGCTCTCAGGTACAAAGCTGCGTCCTTGCCTCTGTATGGCGTCTGCTACAAGGCCCGTCCACCTATTCAGTGGGCTGCAGGCAGTGTATATCAGGCTCAATTCCTGGGCTACATAGGAAACTCAAAAATGGCTCATGAGGATTGTCATTTTTTATGGTTTTAAAGCTAAATTAGTAAAATGCATGTTTCTATTTCTCCAGCTTTTACATAAGTCATTTTAAGTAAAAATAAATAAGGAAGGTGAGACAGGAGATCTGCCGGCAGTACGAGGTCAGCCAGAGCTACATAAGATACTATCACAGAGAGAAGGGGGGGAGGGACAGCCACAAATAATGCTTACAGGTTGTCTCTGTGGAAGCAGATGTGACTGAAAACAAGCTTCAGGACGTCACTCCGTGGTTCCTCAGACCAGGCACAAACGTTCAAAACTATGACAGTAGAGTAAAGAAAGAAAGCAGACTTCAGCACTTCAGATGGCTAAAGAGTGTGTGCTTGTGTTTGATCCTAAAATGGCTTCAAATTGAGAAGAAATATAACAGAATACAATTGGTGCACTGGGTTAATTCTGCAATATTTCACCTTTCCATGTATCTACCCTTGTGTATTGTTTCTAAAATGGAAGTTTCTCTGGTGTTGCCAGCAGGATGCATGGATATCTAGCAGGCATTTCTCATGGTGTTCTCAAGAAGTGTCTAACATTAATGTGTGTGGATCCATGAAATAATAACACATTATCCAAAACAAACAAACAACAAAAAAGTTGCTAAAGGCTGAGGATAAATCTCAGTGGTAGAGTACGCATGCGCAAGGCCCTAAGTTCAACTCCTAGAATACACATGCGTGTGCACAAGCGTGCGCACACACACACACACACACTTGTTGCTAAGGGGTTGGGCAAGATGGCTAATAGATTAAGACCCTTGCTGCCAGGTCTGATACTCTGAGTTCAAATCTTGGGGCACACATGGCGGAAACAGCCAGTTCCCTCAAGTGGTTCTCTGATGTGTTCACAAAAGGATGGCATATGCTTCACCCCTCCCCACTCATACATATATAAAAAAGCCAAATGCAAAGGAAACTTGTTGTTGAAGATTGGAATAAATTCTAGCCTTTAATTTTAAAGAAGGTAATATATGTATTTGACACTAGAAACAAACATTAGTTTACAGTTACAGCCATAGCTGCAGGAAGAAGCAAGTTCCTGAAAACTGGACTAATGTGAGATGGCAGAGGAGAAGCTGGACTGTTGGCGTCTTCACACTGGTCCTTCAGATGCCGAAGGGTCCTAAGGGATGCGTTCCCTCTGCCAAGCACTCCACAGTCAGTTGTGAACACAGGAGGATTCACTCACTTCTTTGTGAAGACCCAAGAAAACCACACACACACACACACACACACACACACACACACGAACGAATATACATAAAATAAAAATATTGGTTTAAAAGGTTACCAAATAGCTAATAGAACTACTGACCACTTTTTTCTTGGCAAGAAAAATATAAAAGGAAATATGAACTTTATTAACTACAAAGGTGGAAGTGGAAAGTAAGAAACCTTAGCTACTGATTGCCTGTGGGCAGACACAGACATCTCCGATTAATTTTTAATGAGCAGCTATTGAATGTACTCATCCTGGTCAGGCACAGCACTAACGGATTTAAGTGTCCCAGGGTCCTTGTATCCACACGTGTCATCAGGGCATGTGGCTGGGCAGGGCAGACCTACTGGGGACCGTTAAGTATGGTAACAGCAAGACGGTCCACTCCCCATGATGGAGGTGTAATTACAATGAGTAGGGTGTTACAAAGAAGATGCAATGGGTCCTGGGGTATAGTCTGAGCTTATGGGGCTGGACAGGCCTTCTCACAAAAAGGCTACTGGAAAGTGACAGTTCTCCAGTTTAACTGCCTGGGTATCCAGATTTAGTTGGAGTCTGATATGTGTGAGCACACACATTTGGTGCATACCATTTGGTGAGCTGGGTCTTATCTCTGAGAATATTTTTCTGCAAATATAAAGAGATGGCTGCTCTATCATGAGGTGGGCAGCCCCATGACCATGAAGAAATTAAAGATTCAAAAGTAAACAAAGTAAAAAAATTAATGATTGAATTAGCATCTATAGAGAAGAGTAAGTTATCAAATAATTTGTAGTGTAACATTGGTTAATGTGTAATCATTTTTTCTGACAGCCAATATTTTGACAAACATCAAAAATAAGGAGCTATATTTTACCTGTACTCAGACCCTGCTAACACCATCATCTATGTAAGGTATGTCTGAGCCTAAACCAACATCTCTTTCTTTAAAAAAAGAAAAAAAAAAGACTCCCAGTGTTTCTTTCTAGAAATCAAGACTAATTGATACAATTAGGGAAAAAAAAGACTCCCAGTGTTTCTTTCGAGAAATCAAGAATAATTGATACAATGCAGCTAACTCTTTTGTTTGGGTTTTTTGTTTGTTTGTCTTAAGAGCCTAATCACTTAGTACACAAAGGCCACTCAACCCTGAGTAATACAAGAGGCCAGACCTCGGGAATAGTTACTGACTGCACAGCAGGTCACAGGGAGGACAGGAATGAGGGACAGTTGGACAATAGAGCAACTGCCATGAGCATCCTCACCTCTTTCTCCAGACTGTCACAAAATGCTAAGTGACTCCTCAGCTCTAGTGCTGTGAGTCTAAAAAGATAATCTAGTTCTTAGACATGCATAGTTTTTGGTAAATGCCAGCTTTTGGAAACACAGTGTGTGTCTGCCAAAGGTGTAGCTGAGAAGAGGCATCAGGATGGGGACCAAGCCAGACATATCTGTAGGACATCTCTGGGAAATGGGAGGGAAATGGGGATGGGTGTGAGGAATAGAATGTTAAGCCCCGAGGAGGTGGATGCAGAGAGAAATTCCAGAGGGCTGATTAAGATGGGGCAGAAAGACACAGAGGTCTAGACAAGGCAGACAGGGAGATAATAGTCAAGAGACTGGGGGTGGTGGGGGGATGGGACTTTTCTGAGTCTAATAAACTCAAACCTGAGTCATGTCGACTTTCATTTGGTTGTCTTTCTCTAAAACACTGTCAAACTAGAGAGAGCAAATGTGCGTCCCTCAGAACTCTAAACAGGTAGGCAACAGCTAAAGAGGCTATCGCATTCCCTGGAACAGTAGATGAACACTGTGAGAAACTCCAAGTGCCCCCAGCGTTCTGCAGTGTCAACACAGTTTCATGTTCAGGCACAGAACCAGGTTCCAGCCATTTCCTGGGAGCAGCCTCTCAAGTTCCACCTCTTCTTGCTACCAAGCTGCCTCTGGCCTGAATGACCCCCTAGACCCATGTGTGGCTACTTCCCTAAGTTCATGCCTCGCCTCTGGGGAGTCTTCCCCATGGTTCAAAAGCAAGGATGGCTTGAGCTTTATTCCCTCTGCCATGCAAACAGTCCTGCCCCATTATTTTTTGTGTGTGTGTGTGTGTGTGTGTGTGTGTGTGTGTGCGTGCGCGTGCGTGTGTGTATGCAGGTTGCCTCACAGAATACTCATCTCCATGGCTATCCAACAAAGCAGGTTCCTTGATGCCAGGAACCCACCTTTTACACATTCACAACTTAAAGCAGGGAAATAACCACCACCGTCCAAGGCAGGGAAGGGGCTAAATCAGCTGTCCTAGCTCCCAGCTAGAGGTCTTGTTTCAAGTCTTGACCAGAGCTCAGAGAAGCAGGCGATGAGAGGTGAATGCAGATGCCCACAGTGCCCAGAGGCTTCGGATCCACTGGAGCTGGAGTTCCAGAGTTGTGAGCCTCCTGTGTGAGAGTTGGGAACCAGACGTGGTCCTCTGCAAGAGCAGTCTATGCTCTAAACAGCTGAGCATTCTCTTCAGCTAGAAATTGATCTCAAAAGGCGTAAAATTATGGCAATGCAATTTAAACATATATGAAATAGAATGTCCAACAACATAACTGCCCTCTGTTCTTGCAGCTCCTCACACCACACCCTCTGGGAAGGGGGAGAACCCCCCCCCCAGCATGTTCTGCTGTGCTGTTATGTAATAGGGAATGAGAAAGCGCTGTTCCCGACCCAACCAATAACAAGTCAGACCCTTACACAGCATGACTGACAGGCCTTACAATCTTATCCTGGGAGAACAATATCAGAGACTATTTTTATTCATCCCAGCATTTAATCCTCTTTCCTCAGTAATTACTGGATGGCACTAATTTCTATGGGTTAATTATATATTCCCACCAACAGAATAGGTTTCTCTTTAGTTTTGTTTTATTGAATTCATGAAGCCATCGCAGAGGAATATTACAGCCAAATGAAAAGTTGTTTCCCCACTGAAAACCGACTTATTTTCCTCAGAAGATTTGCTGTGCAGGAACACATCTTACCCCGCCCTTGGGCTATAACAGAGCCTTTGTCTCTCTGTGGCTGCTTTTCCTGTTTCTAATTTGGTGGCGTATCTACTGCGGGTACACTAACAGCAGAGCACTCAGCCACAGAGACAGACTTGCAGCCAGCAAACACTGCTGTGTGCACTGTGGGTCCTTGTGAAACACTGCCCGGTGCTGACACTACACTGCTCTACCGACCTTTTTCAGCCTTTGGGCAGGTATTCCCTTAGAAAAGTGCATGCTTCCAGGGCTGAGAAGGGCTCAGTGAGCAGACTACCTGTTACAGAGGCTTGAGGACCTGAGTTTGAATCCCAAGCATCCGCATTAAAGCCAAGTGTGGTCCCAAATGTCTGTAATCCTGCCACTGGGAAGATGGTGGCAGGAGGACCACTGGACCTGGTTGGCCAGCCTGTCGAACCACTCAGGGAACTCTGGGTTTAGTCAGAGACACTGTGTCAAAATGAGGTACAGAACCACAGTGGAAGTCTCCTGACATTAACACAGCCTCCCTCCCTTCCTCCCTCCCACACCTCTTCCCATGCTTAGTGCTCACCTCTCCTAAGAACCATAACACAGAAAACCAAGAGAGAGCATGTTTTGAGAGACTAAATGAGATCACTACGCTAGGTTCATTCTGTCAGCCATCCAGCCGCACAGTCCACAAGTGTCTACAGTACACCTACTTTATACCAAGTCCCCGCAGTGGGCACAGTTCTCCACTCTTGTCTCAGATGACAACAGACGGAAACACTTTCTGAAAATATAACTATAGTATTAAAGAATCTATTTAGACTACTGACCAGTTTTGTTTTACTAAGAAACTAAGAAATTTCCAAGTAGAAGGCATCCCATGTAGACAAAAACAAACAATCCTTATTTAATTGTCTTAGAGATCATGAGTAGACAACACTGCGATGCAACACCTTCCTGGACCCTCACTCCCATGGCCAGCTCTGCTTATTGTCTGTACACTGCTGACTGATGCCAATGGAGGAGCACGGAAGCATGGCTGGAGCAAGAGCTGAGCCAGCAGTGAGCAGCTGAAACACACAACCGGCTCCTGCTGCCTTCGCTCTAAATGCCTTCTTAGAACAGTGTTGAGAAGAAGTGTCTGCTGGGCACAGTGGTGTGTGGCTGAAACCCCAGCGCATGAGTCATGAGTTTGAGGTAGCCTGAGCTACATAGTGAAACCTTGCCTCAGAATATGAAGGGCTGGAAATGTAGATCAGTGGCAGAGCGCCTGCCTGGCAAACACAAGGCTCTGGGTTTGGTCTCTGGCACAGAAAGGCATAAAGTCAGTCAATAGGCCTTTTTAATGAAATGGTGAACAAGAAGACCCCTGGTGATCAGTGTGGTATGCTTCTTAGGACATGAGAAGTACATCACACACATGGATTGTCACGTCCCCTCTTCTGAGAGTCCGGGAGACAAAGACAGTGCCACCAGTGCCTTAGTGGCTTTTGGTTGTCAATATTGGACACGGTTTCTTTGTAACTTCTTAACTTGGAAAAGGAAACGGGCTTATCTTTTACTAAAATAATGTACTACACGCTATCTGTTCCTGAGATACTGTGGCACTGAGGTGCTGACTAGAATTTTCCAACCACCATTCATTCACAGGGAAGTGGGCAAACTGCTACCCCTCATGGCTTTTATTCTGTTTCCGTGTTTCGTGTGAGTGGTTCCTCTTCTTCCCCAAAGTGCTTCTGTTTTAATCTCTTTCTATGTTCAGCATTTAAAATGTGTTACTGCATTGCAGCATGGGCCCCAACCCTGTGGTCCAGCAAAGCACTGCGGTAGGCACCTGTAATCCTAAACATTTGAGAGGCTGAGGCAGGAGGATAGCTTGAGTCCAGGAGATGCAGCAAACTGCCTGGGTGACTTAGAAAAACTGGATCTCAGAACCAGAAACTATGATACATCATAAAAGATTTCTATTGCTTTTAGACTTTACACCAAGTAGCAGTTTCAGTAACTAAGGTTATAATGGCATCTAAATAAAGCAAAAATGTATTTCCTTCTTTTAAGAATTAGTATCGATGAAAGTTTACAGTAATGACACATCTTCCCAGATAGTCATGTGACTCCCAGGAGACTTCAGATACCAGTCAGTTCTCCAGCAGAACCTCTCCCTTGGTCTTCAAGCTGATTGTCTCTGCCTCTGCTTCAGTACTTAAATAAAATAGCATTTAGTGTATGCATTGCCAAGTGTGAGATAGTGTGAAATCACAGGCGTTGCTTCTTCATCTGCATTGTCTCAGTTCACAACACCCTTCAGCCGGGAAGTCTGGGAGACAGCTGTAGACGATCCAGTGATTCACAGGCCCTTCTAGCAAAACAATTGGAGAGCAGAGGAGAGCAAGAAGAAAGGACTCGCTTATCCCACATAACCTCCTACAGTTCCAGGCAGTGTTCTAGGTGCTGAGGATGGTCAAGAACAGAAGATGAAAACATTCTCATGCTTATGGACTTAGTGGAGAGAGAGAAGGCAGCTAGTATTGGGTATCCTGGGGAAAGGCTGAGTCAGAAGTGGTGGGAGGAGCCAGACCTAAGTGGCTAGCTACTTATGGACTCAGTCAGGAAAGGCCTGCCTGATAACTTATAAGAGGCCTGATGTGGCCCAGGGCCAACACTCCTCATATGTGCACACATGCATGGCTGCACATGTTCAGAGCTGATTCTGTCTGCAAATGCTTGCAGGTTAGTCTGATAAAGTCTACCTGCCAGGACTAGAAACACGGGTACACTGCTTTATCACAATATATTTTTCTTGTATTTCTTTTATGTGGTAGTTAGGACAGTACACTCACCTGCTATGCACAGACCACGGATTCAATTCTCAGCATCACAAATAGAAACACAGTGAACAAAGAGTACACTGTTTGTGCTGGGGGTTCATTTCTTCTGGGTTTTCCTAGTGGGGGTTCCCTATTCACAGTGAATAGAAGGAAGGGGGCAGACAGAAACACAAGAAGCAACAAATTACTGCAGTTGTGAAAGCATTACAAGGGAAGCCTCAGATATAGGCATGGAAGGCAAGGTGTTTAGACAGAAAGGCCAGGGAAGAGCTCCCCAGGATCACCAAGGTGAGCAGCCTTGAGGTGGTATTGACGCATGGCACAGTCCATTCCAGACCAGACCAGCTGCTACACAGGAAGCAATGGCCACATGGCAGTGAGCACCTACCATACGGGATTCTGCAGCATGACAGGCAGAGCGGGCCTGAGAAACTCGGAGGGAGGGAGCAAACCATTTTCTCTATTGTTGGAGTGTTTTAGAGTTTCCATTAACAAAAGGAGTTTTTAAAATACTTTCATCCCCCTCCCCCTTCACTGTCAAGATTCCTACACATTCTTTGGCTGAGTTTAGCTAATGGCAAGCAATACCATCCTCCCAAAGCACTGGGAAATGTCCTTAAAAAAAAAAGTAAAATATCGCTTAGCATCTCGACCCAGTGCTGCTGCACTAACGTGGTTCTCTCACTGATAATGGCAGCAGCTTTCAGGTTTATTAAAAGGCTGGGGAGTGAATGTAATGAAGAGTCAGTGTGAGAGGCCATTGAGGGCTCTTAAAAGAATCTAAAAATATGAAACACTTGCAGCTACTCAAGTCTGTCTAAATAAACAGCTGACCATGATTACATTGTTACAGATTTTATAGGGCCACACATCAGTTAAAGTGTCTGGAAGGTTTAGGTCTCTTGGTTAATTTATTTTTAAGATTTAGCGGGGTCAGGGGATCACACAGGTATATGCAGGTGTACGCAGCGGCCAGAGGAAAACACCAGTCATGCTGTTCTACCATCGTCTGCCTTTTTCTTTTGAAACAGATTCTCTCACTAAATCTGGAGGTAAGACGATGACCAGCAGGGCTGAGGGATCCTCCTGTCTCTGCCTCCAACTATGCTGCAATTATAGGCACAGTCATGTCCTGTATTTTTGGGTAAGTTTTGGGGGATCTGAACTTAGGTCCTCATGTTTATGCAGCAAGTGCCCATCTCTCTGGCCCTTTAACTCCTTTTAAAGCATCAAAAATTAAGTGGCAAAAATTATATTCAGCTGAGCACAGTGACTTGCATCCATAGTCTTGGTTACTTGGGAGAGTTCAGAGAATCATTTGAGTCTACGAGCTCAGGGTAATCCTGGACACCACAGGGAAAGTCAAGGGGTATCTCCAAATTTAATTGTTTCAGTTTTTTAAAATGCCAGTGTTTCTGGTAGAATTAAGTGAAAAACATCAGCCAAGTTTTAGCCTTGCCAATCTCCTGCTCAATAACACACAATGTTGAAGTGCCCCAGGGCACAGCAAAGAAACACTGCAAGCCAGACTTCCCTAGTGGCCCCATGACCTTGACATCAACCAGTGTGGCACCACACTTTCTGATGGACCCTAAAGTGATATTATAGCAGAGCGAGATCACATGCACGTCATCACACTAATCCAGACTGAAGGCAGGGATGCCAGGGGACTTCCTCACTGGCTATTTCACTCTAGTGTGCGGTGGGAAAACAATCCTATCTTAAGGAAGAAAAGCAGAGCAGCAGGTTCAAAGGCAGCCTGGCTCCATGCAGTGAGTGGTGGGATGGAAAGAGCTTCTACAGCAGATTCATATTTTACTCTACAGTCAATCCAAAAGATTACTACAAATGTCCGAGATAATACCTGTACCTTTGTACACATGTGCAGACAGGCCCCATGTGCAGAGCACACCATCCACTCTTTTCTTAACTAGAGGAAAATGCAAAATACATGTCTAGTATATGCAAGATTCCTATTATTTTGGGGGCTGGGGGCTGGATCCAGGATCTTATGTTAGGTATACCCTCTACTACTTACCCTATCCATTGCACCAGGCACTCTTCTGCAGCTGGGATCACATACCTTATAGGAGCAGTTTGGGGGCTGGGGAGATGAAGTGTTGCCTTATAAACATGTCCACTAGAGTTCAGAGTCCCAGCACTCACATAGAAACGTGCAGGCATGGGAGCAAAGTGGAACCCCAGCATTAGGAACAAAGACAGGGAGAATTTCATGGCAGGGTGGCTAGCAAGACTAAGTGGAATTATGGAATTAGTGGTGTCTGCATTCAGCAAAAGACTCTTCCCCAGCCATTGAGGAAGGCATAGCTATCAGCTCAGAGTCTATTCTCTCTCTCTCTCT
>LOEQ01004212.1:255383-284028 GCA_001685075.1 Bramus lutescens
AAAAAAAAAAAAAAGAAAAAGAAGAGTCACTCCACCAACTGCCCTCAGGACACACACAGAGACTGAATTTCCTTGAAAATTCCTGACCACTTGAAACACCAGGTGAGCTGCCCTGTTCTACTGTTGCCCTGCATTCCGATGCTCAGCCTCTTCAGAGGTGCTCTGCTGTGGGCAGCTCCTCTTGGGCCAGCCTGCCTGCAGCTGTCTACCCAAGCATACCACATACAGCTGTCTAACCTTTGCATAGCTGGCAACTTCTGCAAGGGTCCAACTGAGCAACCCTGTGGGTTTGTAGGATTACTACCCCCCATAAGGAACAGATGTAATGAAAGAACTTAGAATCCATGACAATCACTTCATTTTGACCACTGCACAGCTGCCGTATACACATGTGTGTTTTCAAGAATTCTGATGTTTACATTTTCAACAGGTCTTTGAAAGAATGTAAAGTTATGAGGCTGCAATTAAAATTTATAATTACTCAGCATGAGAGGATATGCACACCAGTGTTATATGATCCTCATTTTTTTAAAGCCAGTAATTGATAACTAGTGCCAAGTCAAGTACTCACTATGAAATAGGCAGAGTAGAATTAAAGACTCTATTTCTTTGAACTACAACGTTGATAGTAACAAATTTCAAAAGAAAGGTGAATCACTAAAATGAAGTTCTTCCTTGTGAAATTTGGTTATGACAGAATCAAAGTCCCGGGGACTTAAAAAATAATTAACCCAGATATGGTAACCTATACAGATAATCCCCAGCATTTGGTTAAGAGGCCAGCATAGGCTACATAAGGTCCTGTCTGAAAAACTGGAAAGTGTTTAATTTTTCCACTTACCTAGTGTGGAGAATTTCAACAACAGCAGTCTTTAAAAAAATAATTTATTTATGTTTATTTTATGTGCATTGATGTTTTGCCTGCATGTATGTCTATAAGAGGGTGTCAGATCCCCTGGAACTGGAGANTTTATTTATGTTTATTTTATGTGCATTGATGTTTTGCCTGCATGTATGTCTATAAGAGGGTGTCAGATCCCCTGGAACTGGAGATACAGACAGTTGAGAGCTGACATATGGTTGCTGGGAATTGAACCCGGGTCCTCTGAAAGAGCAGCCAGTGCTCTTAACCTCTGAGCCATCTCTCCAGCCCCAACAACAGCAGTCTTTCAGAGGTTAGAAAATGACAACTCCACTTGCACATATCTATTGTGTCATTGTTATAAAGGTGGGCACTCCAGAAGCCAAGGCAGGCACACAGCCAGTCTCTCAAGCTGCAGGTGCATCATCCAGCTCATCCACACTTGTTCAGGTGCAGTGTTCATCTTATGACATTAAGGTCTCGTCAACTAATTGTTATAGTCTGCTGTAGTGAACTGGGTGCTGTACCGAGGGCCTTACAACTCACAGCTCATGCAGCCAGAAGAGAAACTAGTGCTGAGATCCTGACCTTTGCCACAACAGGGAACCTAGAGGACACTTTCCTAAGTGAAATAAAACAGAACCAGTGTATTTCAAAATCTCACTCATCTGTAGAATTACAAAAGACCAAGAGATGATAGGAAATAAGATAACGCAGGAGGAGAGGAGGCTTGACACAGGACTAAGAGCACAGGCCTGAAGAGCAGGTACACAGGACAAGTCTACAGAGCTGATGTAAATTATAAGCTTCATGGTATTTAATATGTTTATCAAATAAGTAGTAATTTTTGCTTCCCTTGTCACAAAAAGTAATTGTGGAAGCAACTACATGTTAATTAGCTTTACTATAGTAACCACTTCACTATCTATACATACCCTAAAATACCATCATGTAAAACTCAAATATATAACACCAAAGTTTTAAAAAAGAAAATCAGGACAGAAAAAAAGGAGGCGGAGAAGCCATCTGCAGGTTATTTACAAAGACAGGAGAAGCCCCCAGCATGAGCTTTAAAAAAAAAAAATCTCAACATGTAGACAGCATTTTACTAGCAATAATAAATATCCCCCAAACATGAAAATGATTCACAACAGTCTTTGAAGAGAAAATTCTTCTAAAAGGTAGTAATAAAACAAACATAAAAACTTGAAGTTGGTGACAGAACACTGAGCTGTTAACAATGAGTGCCAAGGGAGGACAGTACTGTAGACACTCAGCATGAGAGTCCATCAACACGCCTGTACACACACACACATACACACACACACACACACAGAGGCACACATGAGGTCTCTGGTTCAGTTCACCCTAAACAGGTAGCTGACACTCTCTATCAATTGTAATAGAGTCATTAGTGCAGATGAAGAGGTGTTCCTGTCCCCAGGAAGCTCCTCACAGGGACCCACACCCTGAAGCATGAGCAAAGTATCTGGGCTTTTCATAATCTGTCAACATTTCAAAATAACCAACTATCTAAACAAAATGTAGATTTGCAAAAGGAACCACATATAGACTCATTTGCCTGCCTCTAACTTCATTTTGTAATTGTATTTACTAATTTTATGTGCCTGAATGTATGCTGTATGCTACATGTGTGTCTGATACTTGCGGAATCCAGAAAAAGGCACTGGATCCCATGGAACTAGAGTTACAGATGGTTGTGAGCTGCCTTGTAGGTGCTGTGAATAGAACTCAGGTCCTCTGGAAGAACAGCCAGTGAGTGTCATTGCTGAGCCATCTCTCCAGCCCGTCTGTCTATAAGTTCAAATGCACAGACCTGTCATTTTGTTCTCCCTAGGGAGGGTTTGGTGAGACTGGGAGACTTGATCTCTCCACACTCCAAGCTACACTCCCCTAGCCCCCTTCCTTGCCCTATATCAAACCACCTTGTACACACTGGTGACACGTACTGAGTTTACTCCCGACTACTAAGAGGCCCTGCATATCTGAAAGTATTTTTCTGAGAAAACTACATTGCTCTGCCATGCTGTCATAGCACAAAGGACGGACAGCACGCATGCATCTTGGTGTGTAGGACAGACAAGGAATACGGGCTTCCTCTTGGAAATGTAAGCAACACACGAAGGCATTTCCCTGAAGAGCAGATATATGAAAGGGAACCTAACAGCTTGACGACTGCAGGCTGACTAGAGGTGCAAACATCCCACAACAGCTTCCCCACTACGGAAGCCTAAATAACGCTGCGTTGGGGAAGACCAGTGTGCAAGTGCATGGCCACCGTCAGAACGTCCCCAAACAAGGCCAGAATATGCTCACTGTTTTCAAAGCTGGAGTCCTGCAGAAAGAATAAAGATGCCCCGTGACTGCTTATCCCAAAAGACTTTACTCTAAGGAGACCTTTCTTTAAACTTGCATCCATCTGGACTGTAATAGTATCACAGCAGAAGTAAGATAGTAACAAAAAGCGTGGGTGCACGCCAGCCACTGTTCTCAAGTTCTGTGTGTCTTATGGTTAAGTGGGGAACACAACCCAATGAGTTATGTGCTAATTCTACCATCATCATAGAAAACTGAGACACAGAAAGGATAGCTGGCTTGCTCATGGTCACACAGGAAGAGCTGCGGCCAGGACCTCAGCCGGTCCATCAGTTCATCAGTTCCTAAATCTGAAATCAGGGTTCCCAAGAGGAATGGCTTCCCTTCCCCCACTCCTCTTGGTCTCTCCTTCTGAAAGCTGAAGTGTCTCCTTCCAAGAGAGTTTCCCTACAAAGGATACAAACCACAAAAGAAGTCTAAGAGCCACTACCATCAACCCTGCCGACACTGGTAGCTTTGCCTCATTCTGTGCCATGGCAACACAGTACAAGACAACCATTTCAGGGAGAAGAAAAATCGGGCTTGGAAAGATTGGCAATCAGCAATTTGTCCAAGGCAAACGGCAGGCTAGACTTTTAACAGTCTGGCTCCAGAGCCAGCTTTTTGCCACTTCTGTTGTTTTAAATGTTCTGCCGCCTTGACTTTTGAAATCGACAATTTGCATTTCCTCTGGATGTAAATGGAATGAAAATGGAAATGGAAAAACAACAAAGAGGTCAAATGCAAGGCAAGAACAAGCTATGACAAAGGGACTGTGGGACACCGGGCAAAAAATCTCCCTGCCCCCTTGATCAGGGCTCAAGCAAGGATTTAAACACTAGGTTTCTCTGTGGTCCCCTATGGAGTCCCCTGAGGAAGGCAGAAGAGGCAATGGCAACCCTGTTTTTATAAACCTCAAGGTCAAAGCCCTCAAGGACATACTTCAGAACTCCCATGATACAGCCCTGGCATTTCAACTTCTTTTGGAAGTTGAGGCAAGAAGATCAAGAATACTTGAGGTCAGTTTAGGCTATGGGGAGACCCTATCTCAAAGCAAGCAAGAAAGCAAGCAAACAAACTCAAAAGAAAAAGAAGAAAGAAAGAAAGCACAAGTCTCAACAGTAAGGTCTGTGGAGAATGTATTTTTATCGATGAAAGGGCTGCCCCAAGCATCTTGGAACTACAGTTGAGTCTCCGTTCCTTGGCATTGGCAGTCTGGGCCACACATCAGCACCTCCGACATTGGAAAGTTGTCTACAAGTCACAGCAGATGATCTGAGATGAGACAGCATGGAATAGTCTTAATAAAACATTATATGAGCTGAATGAAGAGCCTTCTAACACTGAGCACTTGATCTTTCTCTCCACACATTATCTTGTCTGACCTATAGCTGTGAATTTGGGGGCTCCCACTGAAGGTTTTGTTGGGGGCTTTCTCAGAAATATGCAGGTCCTATGACATGGCATTTCACCCATGAACTCATGGCAGCTGTGGTTACATACACAGATGGGCCACTTAATGGTTGCTGGGTGAGGCGAAGTCAATTTTCTCCAGCAGTGTGGCCACTCTTAAACTACCCATGCTCTAGTAAATAATCCCCCATCCATGTTCATGAAAGCAACTCTAAACTCAGTGGGTCACAAGAAAAGAAAAAGAAAAAGAAATGAACAACAAAAATCAAGAAAATAAGAAGTGGGACTTGTGAAGAATGGGTTCAGTGGAGCTGGATAAGAACAATGGGAAGTGAAAAATGAAATACATTATATGTGCTTAAAACTGCCAAGGAATAAATAACAAATTAATAAAAATGAAGAAATGCCCAGGATCTTCCTCTAGAAAGGTAGAGCAGGCCCTCCCTCTTGTCCACAATCCCGGCTGTGTCTCCAAGACAAGACAAGGAAGCATTCCCTACCAACATAGCACAGGTGGCTTTTATCAGCCAGCAGACAGAGGCCATGATCCTCAAGCCCCTAATAATAGCCCCAATTTGCTACCAAGTCAGAATAGAAAGCCTGATTTTTGAAGGAATCATTTATTCATGTTTGTTCTGTATAGAAAGTCATACAAGAAGAAATCCACACTAATAGAGAGCTACCTTAGCATAGTAGCACAGTCACAAAGAGTCACACCAGCAGAGAGCCATGCCAGCAGACAGCCACACCAGCAGAGAGCCACACTAACAGACGGCCACATTAGCAGAGAGTCACACTAGCAGAGAGCCACACTAACAGAGTCACACTAGCAGAGTCACACTAGCAGAGAGCCCCATTAGCAGAGAGCCACACTAGCAGAGAATCATACTAGCAAAGTCACACTAGCAGAGAGCCCCACTAGCAGAGAGCCCCACTATCAGAGTCACACTAGCAGAGAGCCACACTAGCAGATGACCACACTAGCAGAGTCACACTAGCAGAGAGCCACATTAGCAGAGAGCCACACTAGCGGAGAGCCACACTAACAGAGTCACACTAGCAGACAGCCACACTAGCAGATGACCATACTAGCAGATGGCCACACTAGCAGATGGCCACATAATACCCAAGCTTGCATTGTGCCCTTGCTTTCACAGAACTTAGCAATAGTTCTGCAAACCCAATACCCTTAAGAGGACTAACTCTTTTAATCTACTGGTGCCATTTATTTTGGTGCCTATGCCCTCGTAACAAATTGTTCTCAAAACCTGGGAATAAGACAAAACTGGCAGTCTCGAGAAAGCTGATCTACAACTTTGATCCAGCTGAGAAACTGAGTGCTAGGTGAGCAGTTCAAAGGTCAGCCTCCCTCTCGAGAGCTCTGCTACTGCTATGGAGGAAATATATCCTCTTCCCTCTCTGTCTACTTTATATTTTTACTGGATGCTCAGTGCCTTAAAAAAAAACTTACATTTTTATTGTTAAACACTGCAAAGGGTTTTGGAAAATAAGGCTTTCACCATCACCTCTTTCTAAGGCAAATTATGGATTCTACAAGTGCATGTTGGTCCCTTAGACAGCTACATCTCAGGAAATGAGGGTCTATGTATGAGAACACTTCCACATTCCAGTCCTAGCTAGATGAAGCATTATGTGTCTGACAAGAAGGAAGCAAAAAGAGAACCAAGAGATGATGTCAAGACCATCTGTTTGGATGCAAAGACACTGAGCCAGAAATCATGAGAAGGAAACCAGTTGTCAGGAAGTCCGACTCCAGCAAAGCCCACTGGTTAGCAGGAGAGCCACCAGGCAGCCACACTACGCACAGATGCACTCAGTGCACACGGGAGCACAGTCCAGAGCAGGGAGGTGGTCCAGCCCTGGTTCCATGCTGAAGTGCTGGTCCAGGGCTCCTGTCTGTTCTCAAGTAGAAAATAAGGGAGGGGAGAAGTAGTCCACAAACGTCATCTTGTTCTAGCATTTTAAGACTTTTGAAACAAATCCAGAACCCGGTGAAAGATGCACAATGTGGAGTTGCTTCTTCATTTACATACTGAATGGAAAAGTCTCTGAAGGGGTGTTTTAAGAAAGGAGTAAGCCAGACAATCTATCAGGTGCAAGAATGTTGTGAGATATTTGATTACACTTTGTAAAGATATGCCACTGTGATTTCATTTAATGAAAAGCTAAATGGCCAATAAATAGGCAGGAAGTATAGGCAGACCTTCTGGAGGAAGAAAGGCAGAGTCACCAGTCAGACATGGAAAGGAAATAGGAGGTACAAAATGGAAGAGACAGAACACCGTGTGGCAGAACATAGATTAATATAAATGGATTAATTTAAGTTGAAATAGTTAAGAACAAGTCTAAACTAAGGTCAAGTATTGTGGAATATTAATTGAAGATGTGTGGTACATTTGTCTATGCTGTGAAACATTCGTTTAATAATACAAAGATGTGTTCCATTCATTTATGTTGCGTTTGTTTAACTCTGGGAAGGTGTGTTACTTTGCCAGTCTAAAACACCTGAGTAATCTAATAAAGAGCTGAATGGCCAATAGTGAGGCAGGAGAGAGAAATAGGAGGGACTGACAGACAGAGAGAACAAACAGGGGATGAAGAAACAAGGAATAAGAAAAGGAGGATGCCAAGGACCAGACACACAGTCACACAGCCAAACACGGAGTAAGAAGGGATGAAAAGATATACAGAAATAAAGAAAGCTAAAAGCCCAGAGGCAAAAGGTAGATGGGATATATTTAAGAAAAGTTGGCTAGAAATACTTCAAGCTAAGGCTGGACATTCATAAGAATTGCCTCCATGTCATTATTTGGGAGCTGGTTGTCAGAACAGAGAAAGACTTGTTACATGAGAAGAAGGTATCAGAACACCTACTTGTAGCTAATTTTACCTTAAAAGATAGAAAATGAGTCAGGGAGACAGCTCATTTGGCAAGGGTGCTGCACATGTGTCTCCCCATGCACATACTCAATAAACGAATGTTCTAAAAAGGGCAAGAAACGCAGAATTTATAATGCACCAGCAGCCCACATTTAGGCTACACTGGGCAGAACTGTCAGTGGCCCCTCAGCCAACTCTTTGGTGCCCTTTGGTAAGAATCTGTTACAGTTTGACTGCAATCTGTTCTCACACAGGGCTGACCATGGGTCTGGAATAACCAATCGCTGTGCTTTTCCCCAGGGAAGACTGTTTCTCCCACTCACAACTTAGTTGCCTGCAGTTCTCTGCCTAGGACTGAGGTCTCCTGAGCTTCCCCACTTCCGTGTTAGTAGCTACTGGTGTCACCTTGCAGGGTCACGGCAGCCACTTATGTACCTCATTCGGTGCACCTGAACGTCTCAGCAAAGCTTTCTCATAAACTCAACACACCACCACAGGGGTCTCCTCTTCATATAAAAGGTCCAACCAAGTGTGTTCTTCAGTGGCATCTTGTTTTGGAGTTCCAAAAAAATGGAACTATATTTATTTTAAAGTAGTATTGGGTAATTCCAGCTAAGGGGAAAATAATCCATTCACAACATTCCTCTGAAAACCCATGAAGCTCTTGCAGGAGGAAACAAGCTACATTCTTGTTTATTTCTTAAAAATAGAAAGGGTACAAGAGATTCATACCCATAAATTTTAAAGATTCTGTTTCCCACTGGGAAGCCCCATGCTTCCCAAAGCCTATGCAGAATGGTTCATTCTGCACTGGCATTTATAGTTTTAAGTGATAACAGAATAAGGCATAATTCTTTAGAAGCATTCAAGTAAAATATATACTATCATCCTTTACAAAAGGCCTTTTAATTTAATTTTAAACTTTAAAAAATAAGAATCAGGGGGCTGAAGAGATGGTTCAGTAGTTAAGAGGACCCAGGTTGGATTGCCAGGACCCACATGGCAGCTCATAGTCATCTACAACTCCAGTTCCAGAACATCATATGCCCTATTCCAACCTCCACAGACACCTGGCACACACAGACACACACACACAGACAAACACCCATAGATGTAAAAATAAAAAAGAGAGTCAATTAAGGTTCAGATTTAAAGAAATTGTTTTCCAAGGGCTATATTTACATCCTGTATTCAGTTCCTGAAGTGGCAATGACAGTCACCAGGTCGTAGCCCAGCATCCTCACAATGGAGGCATAAGTGGCAGAGGAGCTTTAGTATGCAAGCATCACTTTCTCACTGCTTCCTCTTCCGCTAGCTGGCTATGTCAGGCTTCAGGATGGCTGTGGTGTCAGGTGACTAACATGTTAACACCAGATGATGCAGCCAGCACAGCTGGCACACACCAAATCAAACAGCCAAGGCTGACAGGACCACAGTCAGCGACAGCATCCAACCTCTGAAAGCAAACATGCACACTCTAATTATGGACCCAAAGGGATGTCATGTTAAATTTTCTCCTGAATCATCCAAAGGTCAGGTGTAATGGTGAATGGTCAGGCTGGATTACCAGCTACAAACTTCTGCCATCGAATGCTCTGACCCAAGTACAATAAACATCGCATAGGCTTAGACCATTTGACATAAGCCAACTGTAAATGGTGCTTCTGGAGTCTGGGCACCATCTGCCTGGTAAGTTATCAACCTCCAGCTCACGCTGTCCCACCACCACCACCATCCTGCTTCACCTCCAGCCAACTGCCAGACCTTGGGCTTCCAGGAAGGCATGTGCTCAGTCATGTTGTTTACACATGGTGGTGTAAACAACCACCAGCAACCACACGAATGTGCTTTCTGTTTCAGAGAGCTTGAGCGTCCACAGGAGAGCCCAGGAAGAACTGCACAGCTACCCTCCAGTCAGCCTCCGGGCCAGGTGGTTTTCTGGAAGAAGAGCTCACACCTCCAGCCCTGACACTCCATACCACACACATGTTCCAATTTTGTGGAGCTGGAGAAAATTCCTATAAACAGACATCTCAGTGTATACAAGTCTGCCTTCCATCACCGTGACAAAATATGTGAAATAATCAACCTCAAAATAAGGAAGGTTTACTGGTTCCTGGTTATTTGGCCTGCTACTCTGGGTCTACAGCAGCGCGGTTAATCATGATGGACCATCTCTACCTGGAATCTAGTAAAGAAAACCTATTTCCTCCATGGGGAAAAGAGGGAGCTAAATAGAAGTTAAGAGAGAAGGGTCTGGGGCCACAAAATCTCCTTCTAGAGCATGTCTCCCACTGACCACACTTCCTTATAACAGGCACCATCCACACAGGGCAATAGCTGGTAACACTAGGTCTTCAGAGGGCATAATAGATAAGAGTATATCAAAAGAAGCCTTGCTGTTCAACTTTGAAATACTTAAAGCAAGACACAGGAGGAAGAAGTTAGCCCCATTTTACTCCCTTTAAAACTGGAGAAACTTTTTTTAGAATTTGGCAGCACATGTCATGACCCTGTAATATTCTCACACTTCAACCAAGTAATTCCCTAGGAGACTGTTCCAGGGAATCAGAGAAAACAAGAATGTTACGCAGACAACAGCAAGATCTGCAACAGCAAGGACTAGAACCACTGGACAGAATATGAAAGCTTTCTCGTCATAAAGCTATGCACTAAAAGTTAAAATTTGCAGGGTGTGGTGGCATGCAAGTTTGGAAGACAGAGGTGGGTGGATCTCTGTGAGCCAACCTTGTCTAAAAAGTGAGTTCTAGGCTAGCCACAGCTACATCGTGAGATTTTGTATCAAAAAGAACACAGTTAAAATTTCATTGTGAAAAATACACAAAAGATGGGGAAATAAAGACAGTATAATCTCAAAAATGGAAGAAAAAAGATGCTGGGAAGAAAGCAAAACACCAATTCTGGCTGCTGCATGTAAGATAGTTATAGTTATTGTTCTCTATAGTTACAGCTAGGTGAACTTCCAAGTTTCTCAGAAAATATCCCATATAGCAGTACCTCGTGAAACTTAGATTCTATTCAAACTATGTGAACACACCACTTAAAAACACTTAAGGATATGTCTGTAACACTAAACAATATTCCCATTGGCTAGAGACTAGATCAAATATCCACTAGCATCTTTTAAACCTAAAGAAAAAAAGCAAGACAAAGGGATGCATTAGCTCCTCTAATCTATTTTTTTTCTTTTTAAAATGTCACTTAAGTTTATTGCTCTCTTCCTGCTTTAGCTCAGGGTGGGGCAGGGAGGTGTGCCTCGCTGATTTATCATAATCATTGCTGGAGAGACCTTTTTACACCAAAGCACTTGGACTTGTTGCCTCAGTACAGGCAGGACCTAATTTATAACTGGGTTCTGTTCCAAATGTACACTTGCAAGCTGGCTGTAAGGGTGGATTTTGAAGAAGGCAGTGGCTTACCAGCACAGAGGGTCATTCTAGGGCACAATAATGTGTTAATGTAAGGGTCAGAGCATGCCCATGAGAGATCTGAATAGTCTCTGCAATGTGAGAAGCTGGGACAACAGACTGGGCAGAAAGGAAGATTCCTAGGGAAATCCAAGGGGCCCATAATGAAATCGTTTTCAGGCTAGAGGTGAAGCTTGCTGTAGAGCCCTTGTGAAGCACACACATGGCTGTGGTCTCAGCCTCAGGGTTAAAACTCTTAAAAAAAAATTAACGTTTACTGTGTGAAAGTCTCCACAATTTTTACTCATTCATGTTTAGAGTGTGTCTCCACACTTTCATTTAGACAGCAAGGCCTCCAATCCATGGAACCAATCATCTAACCAACCATGACTATTTGTTTGGAAGGATGCTGGGCTGGGCACACAGCTGACCACAATAACTTGTAAATGCAAATTGTTCTGCTGTGATGTAATGTGTGTGTTCCCCAAAAGCCTTACATTCTACACACAGGGGGGATTTTAGGGAGACCTGTATTAAAATGTATAGAACTCTATCACTAGAATGAAAAATACAAAACAAACAAAAACAACTCTAAAAACATAGTCCAAGACAGAGGGTCTGGGCCATGAGCAGGGAAAAGCTACAGCCAACTTAGCAAGGTGCCCCATCTGGTCTACCAAGCTCCCTCCCACCTCCCTGATGATGCACTTTGCATCCAGCTACAACTACTTGAGGGCACTAAACAGTGATGGGCCCAAGGGAAACCATGGGAGGACGGATTGCTGAATCACAGGCTCCATTCTCAGCTCCCTTATCCTCTACACATGAACTTGAATGTCTAACAAGCATGGGGCAGAGAAGATCACATAATCCTGCATTTTCTGAAGCAGAATCAAATCTGCCAAGAGAACACTGCACATCTTACTTTTTCCCTTCATTCCAGCAAAGGTGCCTCTTGAGAGCTTCCTCAGAGATACAGATACTGGTGTGAGGGTTGGTAGTGTCAGCCTGACAACATCTAGACTCGCCAAAGGGACGTCTCTGGACTAAGTAGAGTGGAAAGACCCATCTGACCCTAAGCGCCAGCAGGGCACCTGGTTCAACAGTTCTGTCCGTGGGATGGGGGCCTGGATGCATAAAAAGGAGGAAGTGAGCTGAGCTCCGGCATTCATTCTCTGCCTCCTGAGAGCAGATGTAACATGATCAGCATTACATAGCCTTACATTACTTTGACTTCCCTGCCATGACGGAAAGTACCCCAAAACTATGAGCCAAAAGTAAAGTCCTCTGTCCTTCAGTTGCTTTGGTTAGGTATTTTGTCAGAGTAACAAAAATGATTACATCTGAGAATATGATTGAAGAATGCTGGACTCAAGGAAGACAGGACGAAGTGGGGTGCTGGCAGTGCCTCTGGGTACATCAGAAAGCCTGCTGGGTTCTTGTAAGCAGGTGAGAGAGAGGGCCTGTCTGGCTAAGGCAGCTCTTGATACAATGTACATGAGGCAATGCTCAAACCAGCTCCCACCTATTGCCACAGCCAGGGCCTTTATGTAGCACCCTGGGGAACTCACCCTGAGAATTCACTGCTACTGGGCACCTTCAAAAACAAATGACCCACAAGCAAGCTTATTACAAATGATATTCTGTATAATTACAAACAACCTCAAACTCTGGAAGTAGAAGTGGTTGGCCATTTCCAGAAGGGATACCAGTCATAAATGACCAAGTCTATGGAAACAAATGCAAATAAAAGCCATTTAAACAGTAGTATGTCCTTAAAAAATGGAAATGACTAAACCTATAAACACAGAAGAGGAGGGGCAGGGAGATGGCTCAGTGGTTGAGTGGACTTGATGCTCTTGAAGGAGACCGGGATTTGATTTTCCAGCACCCACATGGTGGCTCAGAGTCTGTAACTCCAGTTCCAGAGAATCTGACAATCTCTCTGGCTTTCATGCAGTGCACATACATACATGCAGGCAAACTACTGTATCACGCACAGAAAATAATTTTCTTAAGTAGAAGAAATGCTGTGAGATACCTTTCTGTACACTGTGAATATGTGTTTCTCTCATTAGTTGACAAAGAAAACTGCTTTGGTCTACGGCAAGGCGAGACAGAACCAGGTGAGAAATACAAGCAGAGATATAGGAGAAGAAGGGCGGGGTCTGGGAGATCCCAGCCAGCCACTGAAGAAGCAAGACATGTAAAAAAATAAGGTAAAAGTCAAGAACCACGTGGCAAAACATAGATTTAAAAAAGGGTTTTTAATTTAAATGTAAGAGTTAGTTAATAACAAGCCCAAGCCATCAGCCAGGCATTTATAAGTAATATTGTCTCTAAATGGTTATTTTAGAACTGGCTTGTGGGAGAGAAACCTCCAAATTACAGAGAAGCAGATTTGTACCTGAAGAAAGGTTCAGTGGTCCCCAAGTCATGCATGCTTCTTACGTCTATATTTGCTAATTACCATGCTTATGCCCCATTTTCTCTAGCTTCCCCACCATGTGAATTCCAACCTAATTCCTAAGGAATTTCAAGATCCCACTCAAATACCACAAAGTCTCCCTAGACAGTGTATGAACCCTCTGCTGCTCTGGACATCTGTGCATCTAGGTGTCTGAGTGGTTGGGAGTGCCCCTGCCAGGATGACTCTAAGACTTGAGAATGGCCACACCCACTCAGGCAGTGCACAGCCACCCAGCTCCAAAAGCCACAGTGGGTTGTCTCGGGGTGTGCACCAAGGCTTTGTCTCATTTTTAATAAATCTGAAACTAGGATTCAGCGTGACTGATTATAATCTAAATGTACCCAAATCCGGGATGAGTAAACCTGGCACTGTGTGAGTTCTAGTCTACAAACACCAGGAAAATGAACACACTTGGAGAAAGGGTTCAGACAAGCTCAAACTCTGGCTAGGGAAGTGGCTGTGTGGGTAAGAATGCTGGCTGGGAAGGTAAGAGAAAGTGAGCTCCAAATCCCCCATGTCCCCATACAACCAGGCATGGCCACACGTTCCTGTTGTCCCAGGCAGTCTAGCCGGAATGCTGTTTCATGTTCAAGAGAGACCCGTCTCATCTCAGCAAAGTGGAGAGCAACAGAGGAAGACTCCCAACCTCCTCCTCTGGCCTCTATGCTTAGGCATGCACATGCGACCCCCCCCACACACACACCATAAAAACTGTGTACAAAGATTAGAGGCCGGAGGTTGCAGCACCCCAAGAGAAAGTAACCTGCTTGGAGTCCTGATTTGGGGCGGGGTGCTGGTCAGGCTCCTGCCCCTTAGCATCATGGAGTTACTCACCAACTGTACCTCCTTCCACTTTCCTTTAGCTCCTCTGATTAGTAACTGTTACATGTCACCAAATACACAAAGAATGAGACACTTCAGTGACCCCACCTACTTCCTGTCTTACGATCCCCTGTCTATTTTCCCAGTCAGAATGTGGACTTGTTCATTACAAGCAAAGACTTGGCCATGCATCTTTTCTTAAGGCCTTGATCATCATCTAATATTTAATAAATGGCTAATAAATTTGTGTGGAATAAATAAAAAGACCTTATTCTTAAGAATCTGGTTGAGAATATTTATTATGACTCATTGAACACAGAGAGAGTCAAGCTGGTGCCCACATAGAGTCTTCCTCCTCAGTGAAGGATCAATGCACATATGAACTCACAGAGACCGAGGCAGCATGCATAGCGCCTGCATGGGTTTGCAAAAGATGGAGGTCTTAGAGCTGGGAGAAGTGTACACATGCCTCACCCCAATCCAGAAGCTATCTCCAATTGATAACCACTTGCAAATGAAAATTTTGTTTTCTCCAAAAGACTCTCACTGGAGAAACAAACTGATCTTAAGGGTAGGCTAATGCCTAGAGTAGACGGTGACCAGAAAACAAACTCAATAGCATCTTTGGGGGTACCTGTCTCATAATGTATCAGGATCTTTTTTTTTCCTAATGTTATATTGTATTTGCATACATTCTCTCACATGAGCACTCTGCTATCTCATTTGCTCTGTCTTGTACAGGTTCTTTGTGTATAATCTATGCCTTCCAGTTCAGTGTTTTTACAGAATTCCTGAATGGGCAATGAGTGGATCTCTGCCCCTATACCTCTTTCTTGTGCCTTTTCCTGGGCTCTTTTCCTTCTGAATCGTTAGTTTTTGTTTTATTATTGCCATCCCTCAGAAGCCTGCTTGTTTTCTATGAGAGACAGAAAGGGGGTGGGACAGGATGGGAGGGGAGGTGGGAAAGACCTGGGAGGAGTAGAGGGGGAAGTCATTATCAGTATATATTATGTGAGAAAAAATCCACTGAAAATTTCTCCCTTTTATTGAAAATGAGGGAGACTATTTGTTATGGTTTGAATCTGAAACTTCCCCATAGATAATGTTTTGAATACTTGGTCTCCAGCTGGCGGCTATTTTAGGAGATTTCCCAGGCTCTAAAGATGGGGCCTAACTGGAGAAGGTGCACTATTCCCAGCTACTTCCTGCTGCCATCTCCTTCCTGTGTGCTTGAGGAGAACAGCTGCCCTCTGCTACACACTTGCACTACTATGATGTCTGGCTCAGGCACACCAGCCAAGCAACTTTGTACCGAATCCTCTGAAGCGGTGAGCAAAAAGAGCCAACCCCCTTACGCAGTTGTTTTCAATGGGTATGTGACTCAGGCACCCAAAAACCAATGCTATTTCTTGAAAAGGTAATAAAAATTCTTCTCTTGATATGATCAGTAGGAATCCTGTGTTAGTTCTAAGAGCCTCGTCTCCCTCTCCAATTCTGGGCCTGGACTTAACCAACCACACTCTTGGTGTTCCCCGTTTAATAACCCACTCACAAGGCACTTGGCTCGGATTGAAATCAAGGGAAAGTATTCTGCACTGAAATAAACTAAAATATACGCACACCTAAAAAAANNAAAACCAAGATGAATTTTTGCCCCAGAATGTTGAAGTTAAGAAGGAGCCTCTATGGATGTCTTAACAGGTCACTAAACAATGAGGGAGGGGCTGGAGCCCAGTCAGTGAGGTGCCTGCCACACATCAAGACCTGAGTTCCCAGCAGTCATAAAGGACACAGATCTAGCTTTTGTCACCCTGACAAGCTAGAGCCATCTGAGAGGATGAATCTCAGTTGAGAGAATGCCTCCGTCAGTTTGCCTGCAGGCAAGCGTTAGGGTGCTTTCTTGATTAATGATTGATGTAAGAGAGACCAGCCCACTGTTGGTGGTGTGACCCCTGTGCAGGTGGTTCTAGGTTACTTAAGAATGTAAACTGAGTGAGCCATGAGGAACAAGTCAGTAAGCAGCCTTCCTCCATGGCCTCTGCTTCCATTCCTGTCTCCAGATTCCTGACTGACTTCCCGCACTGATGGACTGTAAACAGCAAGCTGAAATAAACATTTTCCTCTCCAAGTTGCTTGATCACAGAAACAAAGCAAACAAGACACCAGGAGGGTGGCCCAAGCTTGTAAGCACCTACTACAGGGAAAGGAATGGGAGGGGAGAGAGTAGGGCAGGAGAAAGGAGGGGAGGGGAAGAAAGGAAGGGAAGGTAGTTAAGGCTTCATTTGTTTAATTCTGCCAATAGAACTGTTCCAATCAGCTCTGCTACTAAAAGCAAGCAGGCACCGTGAATAAAGTGTTCTCAAATTACCTTCCTAAAGGCATTACAAACAAACAAACAACAACAGGGGGAGCTGCCTGCCAAAGCCATGGTCAAAGTGGATGCACAAGCAAGTCCTGACTGTGTGGATGGAAACAGGGGGCAGAGTCCAAACAAGGAGTCCATCAGGATCCCCCCTCCCAATGTGTTAAAGACTGACAGCCTCCAGGCCAGAAGAATAAATCCACTCCTCCCCCAAAGGAAGCAGCCCAAATTCAAATTACCAAGAGGTCCAAATAGGATAAGTTGTGAGTTTATGTTAGTGTGTTCAAAGTCCAGAGTTCCCAGAGGCGCTGGACAAAAACAATCTTCCATCCTAAGATTCAAGAAATCCTCCCTCAATAACTGTCCAAGGGAAATGGACAGATCACAGTCAAGATGATCAAGTGGGCATGGCAATAAGGAGCCCTGGGAAGACTCAGCAGAAACAAAACACTGTGGAGAATACCCACCAACACCTGGGACAGTGGGACTGCTACCATGCCTGACACGCTGATGGAATCTAGCTTACGGCACACTTCTGGGGACTGGACATCTTAGAAGCATGTCTGAAGGCCTCCAGAGAGGTAAGCCACATGGACTAAGCCGTGACCACACTGCAGTGAGACTCTGCTACATAATAATATCACACACTTAGAAACAGCTTAAGTCTTCACAGGATTCACTGGGTGAACCTTTGCTTTCCATCAGCGTTTGAGGAAGTTGCTTCTCTGAAGACTGCTCTGTGCATGAGGCAAAGTTCCTGTCTGCTCTGTGAACACAGTTCTTGTTTGGGTACAGCCCTGTGGTTCCCCACACCTCTTATCTCCAACCTGCAGCAAGTTCCCCCAGTCTCAAGGCACTGCACAACCAGCTCAGCAGCATGTTCTAATATCATGCTCAGTCACACCAAACAACCTTCACACGCGACGAGAACAGAGTGGAAGGGCATGAACGGCATTCTGTGCCACTCAGCCAACAACAGTATATATACAAGTAGCTTCTCAGTGTAGAGAGCATAGCTAAGTAGACATGACAAGATATCAGTTGTTCTGCAAATTAGCACTTTATTAAAGAGGGGAGAATAAAACCCATGTATGCAACAGTGTCTGTCAAAGAGAAAATGAGAGAGCATATGATATTGGAGGGGCTGCCTTATATTGGATTAGAGAGGCCAGCTGCACAGGAACCATTTGAGTATCTGAGAGAAGAACACTGTAAATGGACCAAGAGGAAATGAACACAGAAGTGCTATGGTTGCTCTGAGCAGTTGTCTAAGGACCAGAAAAATGCCAGTGTAGGTATTCTCATGTGATTGCAGAGCAAAAAAAAAAACCAGGGAGGGAACCGATGGTGGCAAGGAGGGAAGTGGGGCCAGGCCAGCAAGGCCTTAAGAGATGATGTGGCTGGGATACAAAATGTCCCCACACGCTCATGAGTTTGAAAACTTGATCCCCAGCTGGTGGTGCCTACTGTTGGGAAGTTGTGGAACCTTTAGCAGATGGGTCCAACTGTAGAAAGTGCGTTGCCAGGGGCCGAGCCCCACTTCTGGTCTAAGTGTGTGTCCTCACTCTCTGCCTCCCCTCTCTCCTCCCTCTCATCTCTGGTGAGATCCAGAATCACCTGGAGACACAGGTCCAGGTACACCTGTGAGTGACTATCCAAGATGTGTGCAGGTAGCCTCACTGCCACGACAGCCACAAGCTGCTCTCTGAGCAATGTCTTCTGTATCTTCTCTGGCAAACCCTGAACCAACATCAGTCCTTCCCTTAAATTGCTTCTCATCAGTATTTTATTTTATTTATTGGTCACAACAGTGAGAAAAGTAAGTAACAGAACAGCCACAGACAAGAGTCCAAGTTTTGTTCTGGATGTCGCAGGACACAACAAGTGGCAAGCAATCATGTACATGTCAGAAGTTTTTGCCACTTCTCTAGAGAATCTGGATTCAAGTATGGGAGAATACAGGAAGGCTGCTGAGTACTGCACATAACAAGAGCAGCATGCAGGCTCTGCACTTAGAGGAGCGTGAGCAAGGAGCAGTGAAGAAAAGGACCCTGGAGCTTAACGCTGAGGCATTGGCTTGAATACTTGTGTAGACAGCAGTCTGTTTACAGGGGTGAAGACACGACACAGGCTTAGACAAGACTGGAGCGGAGGAGTGGAAGGATGAGGATGCCTGTCAGGGATTCACATGAAGACAACCAGCCAGGAACTGAGCAGAGAGCTCAAGACAGAGAGGGCACACTGCTGCTCAGCTCCCTTTCTCTATTTGTACTGTCCAGTATCCCAGCCACACACACATTGGGCAGGTCTTCTCACAGCAGTAAACCTGAATGCGATAAAGCACCACAGGCTCGCCCAGAAGCTAACCAGGTGTGCCTGGACCTGTGTCTCCATGTGATTCTGGATCTCACCAGGTAGCAACTGAGATCAACCATCACGGTAGAAAAGAAGGGGCTTGTGATAGATGAGCTGGAGCAAGTTCAGAACAAGGCTAGTGAATGGGTGGGGCACTGCAACCACTGGGGACAAAGGCAACAGCTTCAGTCCTGGTTTTTCAATCTTGAATGTGAAAATGGACAAGACGCAGAGTACATATTAAAGTGAAAGACACCACAAAAGAAATGTGTTTCTGCTGTCACCTCAGATGGAAACTTCTAGAATAGTCAGCATCACCCAATGGCTGAAGAGGATACACCTCAGCTACAATGTCGTCAGTAGCCATTAACTACAAAGGGCTACCGAGAAATTGAATTTAAGGTTTATTAACTGAAATCAAGGCAGCAATGTGTGACCAGTCCCTACCAAAGTAGGCAGCTCCCAGCGTAACTGCAGGCATATTTGCAGACTAGACTAGACAGTGGAAAGACCAATGCTTAGCAGTTTTTGTATGTCCAGAGCTTTCTAGTGAAGGATAGCCACTGTGAGAGAAAAAAGAAACATGACTTTAAGACTAGGCTGAAGAAATGGGGGGAATTATTTCAGTGCAAAATGCACAATGGAGGGTGTGTGCCACTGGAGACTCATAAAAACTAGCAAGGACCCTGTCAGTAATGTGACTTTCTCTAAAAATCAGCTTCTCAGCTCTTCAAATTGGAGCCCAAACTGTTTTTCCAGCCTTCTCCTGAGGCTTCCCACAACTCACCCCTTGGTTTTCAATCCTCTTGGCAAAAGATTGTCTGGATATTTCACATCCAGTGCCTCAAAGAAAGAAAGGAAAGAAACCAACAACCTCTGGGTGAGGATAGGGTAGGATGGGGCTAATTTCCACAGGCAATCTGCCCTTCCCATCAGCCTCTGGGGCACACCAAAGAGCCCTGAGGACTTGAAAGCAGAGTACTCTAGCTGACACTTTTCCAAACTATTCACAAAATGCCTGCTAGTTAAAATGCCCATTGTGCTCCAGGAGGCCCACAACCCAACAGTTTCTGGGGTAATGTCTAGTGTCACTGTTCCCTGAGCCCCAGAGTAGGAGGCAAGGCCTCAGGCCCTACAGCCAGGCCAACTACTTACTTCATTCCTGTTATCTTTGCCAGCTGTTGGCCCCTTGGCCTCACAGACCATGTTTCATCTTTTGTAACTTCCCCCTCAATGTCACCTCTCTTGAAGACTTCTTCAAGTCCCCAAACAGAAGCAGTCATGATCCAGCTCTTAGTTGTTCAGCCCCCATTTCCTACCACCCCCTTCGCTCTGCTACAGCCATATAGCCTTCCTTGTGAGCTTCTAGGCCTTTGCAGCTGCTGATTCCTCTAGCTGTAGTGGTCTTCCTCCATTTTCATGCCCAAGCTCTTTACCTTCTTTGCGATTGTGCTCAGTGTGACCTTCTTAACAATGCTTATGCTTGCCCACACTGCTCAACAGCCTGTGCCCCAGAATCTCCATTACTCCAGATGAGTGTGCATGTGTCTGTCCTGTGTCTATTTTCCCTGAGGTTATGAGCAGTTTGAAGGTAAGGTCCATAATGTGTTCAGTTTGAAGCTGAAGTGCCTAAGTGTCTCATTTTCTTTAAAAAAAAAAAAAGTGAGCTATCAATTCAAGCTCATATAATTTATAATAATGAATGTGAATTAGATTTTGACACCTTTAACCACCCAGTCACTAGTGAAGGCATTAAAGATACAAAAATGAACATGATAAGAGATAAAGCAAAGTTAGGGCAAATGGAAAATTCTAAGATAATAATTAATAACTCACAGATACATAATACCAGATATAATAATAATTTGATACTATGAGCCAGGATGAAGTAACAATTAATTTAACTTATAACCTAATAACTTACCATATCTTAACATTTATGGTGTTTTTAAAATAATAATGGAAGTTACCATTTAATAAGAACTTAATGTGTGCTAGCAACTACTTAGGCATTTTACAAGTACAGTCCAAAACACTGGTGATGATGCAATTTTTCAACCTCCAATGGTATAAGGCATACTCATATACCCATTTCAGTTCTCATTTTCAGGTAATATTAAATAAATTACTTGACAGTCAACACTTTATTTCAACAATATAGACTCTGTCTTACATCATCATGTGATGGTTGATCTTAGTGTTAACTTGATGAGATCCAGAAACAATTTGCGAAAGTTCTCTGGGCATGCTTGTATGGGATTTATCTTGATTAGACTGAGGCAAGAAGACATATCCACTGTGAGTGGCATAATTCCCTAGGTTGCAATCTTAGATTGTATAAAGAAGTGATCTAGAGAGAAGCATTCATCCCTTTCTGTTTCTAAACCAATACAATGTGATGGATGGATACAAAGATTGATGGATACAATGAATAGAATTTATATGATGGATGGATACAATAATGTGATGATACAATGGATACAATGTGATGGACTGATATAATGATGGAATGGATACAATGAATACAATATGGATGGATACAATATGATGGATGGATACAATGATTGATGGATATAATATGATGTGATGATACAATGGATACAATGTGATGGATGGAAACAATGGATACAATGTGACCAACAACCTCAAGCTTCTGCCTCCATGACTTCCTGTTGTGATGGACTACAACCTGAAATAGTGAGCCAAAATAAATATCCTTCAAACTGCTTTTTCCAGGATATTTTATCACAGCAACAGGAAAAATAACCTTGCCTAAATGTAGGCCAGTGCCAGTGTTCTGAACACACTTAAAATAGGTTAGGCTGAGCTAGATGTCCTGAAAGTAAAAGCATCCAGGATATTTTCAATTATGCTAGGGTTATCAGGACATAACCCTACTGCCAGGTCAAGAATACCTATTCTAACAGTCCACATCACAATCTCTAGAGTAAGTGTTATCACAGGAGGCTCCAGGCCACAACCTAGCTCCTCACTACTTCCAGTTGAGAAACTATTAAGACTTAGACTTGAAGCACTTAACTCAGCAAGTAAAAATGCTTGCCAAGCAAGTCTGACACCTGAGGTCAATCCCCTGAGGCCATGTAAAGGTGGAAAGAGAACAACAACTCCCCAAGCTCATCCTCTGCTCTCCACACAAGCCACAGAACACAAGAAATAAATACATTAATTTACCTAAAAACCCTCTGAAACTGTGAGCCAGGACAAACCTTTAAAAATTGTAAGAAGAAAGAGACAGACAAATTCATCTTTAGATGAGTGTGGGGTTAATTTTGATTGTCATATTTACTAGCCTAAGAGATGAATGAGTCTATGAAAATATTTCTAGAGAGGATTAAAGCATAAATGCTCTGACATATTCAACAGTTTAACCCTTGAGAGATTCAAGTTTTAAAAGACGTTTGGGAGATGGTATCTGTGGAAGGTAGGGCCTCATTTTAAGAAGTGGGGCACTGGAGCCACACCACTGAAGGGAGTCATTTTGCCCTTGACACATTCCCGTCCTCCCACTCTGCTTCCAGAAGGCCGTAAGCTGAGCAGCATCATTCCCCTGCTCCCAGCACTGCCTCTCCTCAGGCCCAAAGCAACATGAGCCAAAAACTAAACTTCTCTTGTCTGTAAGTTGATTCTCTCTGTTTAGGATGTCCCTTATCAAAGTGACAAAAATTCTGATCAACACAGTAAGTTACTATTCTAAAACTCTTCAACAATGTCTTTACATGAATAGATTATATATTTATTCTTTGCCTACACACTTTCCACAGAAATGACTTTCTCTGTCATGGAAAAAAAAACATTTTTTAAACAGTTTTACCCAGTATCAATAGCTCATAATTTGTCTACCCAAGAACAGCCTTTAACACTAGGAACTGTATAGAAAAGATCTAGAAGAAATGATAACTCCTGGGCTTCTGGTCAGGGTACAGAGCAAAAATCCCACACATACCAGGCACTCAATGCAGCAGTTCATTAATTCTCTGGCTCAGCATCCAGCCCACTGCTAACTGTGCAGCATCACTTATACCACCCTGTTCTCCGCTAGGTTCCCTGAATCCCTGAATGGTCCATGGACAGAATTCAGGAACTGTGAACCTGACAGGATTCATTTAGGAGCATTATTTTAAGAGTAGGAGTTGGGCTTCTATCTCACTACCATGAGACCCCATGGAGCAATAAAGGAAAGAAATGGTAGTAAAAGCACACAGAGACCTTAGCTAAAAGGAAAATAAAGCCAACAAAGGTGAACAAGAAAAAAACAAACAAACAGAAGAACGAGATGTAAAGCTGGGCGGTGGTGGCACACGTCTTTAATCCCAGCACTCGGAGTCAGAGGCAGGCAGATCTGAGTTTGAGGTGAGTTTGAGGCCAGCCTGGTCTACAAGAGCTAGTTCCAGGACAGGCTCTAAAACTACAGTGAAACCCTCTCTCAAAAAAAAAAAAATAAGAAAAAGAAAAAGAACAAGATGTAGTCAAAGAAAATTTTTTCTAAATTGGGTGGATGGCATTTCTCAACTTCCACTCCTAATCTTCCTAAAAGAAATTTTTTTTTTACTCATTCACAATTCTGATAGTTAATCTTTCTATCTCTCTTTCTTCCTCCGTCCCTGAAGCAATAACCCTCAAAATGCACATCCACAACCCACAACCCTGTATTATCTGGAACAGCCTCACTCAGTTGCTTCTTATTTCCTCTTTTTTTCTTCCTCTGTCCTGCTCTCAAAGCCAGGCCCTACAATTCTATCTTCCCCTTTTGAGGTCTAATTTACCCTTTGGTGGTTAATCTTCATTGTCAACAAGACAAGATTTTGAATCAAAATGGAAGCATATTTTGGGTTGTGTCTATGAGAGTATTTCCAGGAAGGTTTAACTGAGCAGGGAAGATCTACCCTGAATGTAGACAGCGCTATTAAAATGGAGAAAGAACTAGCTGAACATCAACATCCATTTCTTCTTACGTCTTGACTGCAGATTTGATCTCTCCCTCATGTTCCTGCTACCATGGCTGCCCTGCCATGCTGTGGTGTTGCCTCAAACTGTGAGCCAAAACATGCAATCCTTTAAATTGCTTTTGTCAAGAATTTTATCACATCAATGAGAATAGTAAATAATACAATCCTTGATGGCTGTCTTAGTCACTTTTCTATTGCTGTGAAGACATTTCTATGTTTAATGTTATTCCTTCTGCTGCCTTGCTTCACAAAGTACGGCCCAGAGAGACTCAAACCACTAGCATCAATTCAGATCATACCAAAGATGAAAGACTCAGCTGTCATCCTCTCTAGACCTGCCAAATCAGTATCTGAAAAGCCGCAAGTGAGCAGTGGGATGTATAGGCACAATAAACTTGGAAAACGGTTGATCTAGTGCTTAGTAATATGTTGCCAACTTAACTGCATCCAAATTTGGTACTGACTCCTTGTTACACACCACTAGGTTTCTAATAGATTGTTTCATTTCACCTTCAAAATAGCACCTTGAGGCAGTCATCATTATCTCCATGTTAAGAATGCACAAACTGAGGCTCAGGTAGATAAACTAACTGCTCAAAGACCCATGAACAAACAATGAAGCAGGAATCAAACCTGCTCAACTTGACCACAAACCATCCTGGCCAAACTGCACCAACTCATGTCAATGTGATTTATGTATTTCAAGTGCATGCTGGCAGAACTAACTACTCACAACTGCCGCATGCTCTAACAACTTAACAGAGATTTTGTTGGTTTATTACAATTCTTGTTGACAGTCTTTCTAAGGCACAGCAGCTCATTCTGCCTTGGGGCAGCATTTTGCATACTAAAGATGTGCTAAGGTGTTTGATTAATGGAGAAGAAAATAATAGTCATGTCTTTGAAGGGAGCAGTAGACCACTGCCTCAGTAGTAAACTCCAGGATGACTGCTTCTTTCCTTTGAAAAGGGGAAAGAAACAGTTTGGTACTAGTTCCGGAATGTGTGGCTAGTCACCCACTTGGTGAGTTCATTTGACATCTAGCTACTTTAGATTTTAATTGCCTCATTATGTTATTTTCAGTTATTATGTTATTACATTCCATAGTAATCCAAATCACTTTTATACTTAGACTCCTCCTTCTTTTGTCTCTATCTAAATATAAACCTAGAAGAAATTACATTTCTGGAACACAATATTATCTATCTCCAGGCCCTACCTTGCTGCGAAGACAGTGCATGTTTCCGATGCTCTACATAGAAAATTACATACTCTCCAAACCACACATGACAAGGCATGCTGTCCTAAGATTGGCACGTATAGATTCGGACAGCCATCAAGATCAACACTAACTTTATTATACCAGGGTACATGTCTGCCTCACATTGATGCCCCTGCCCCCAGCTCTTAGAACTCTCTCTGGGGAACTCTTCACCTTACACTTTATGACTTAGTCCGCAAGGAAACTACCACTGTCTGAACTCAGACAAGTCAAGATGATTGGTGGTATTCTGAGGCCTAAACTGGAGATAGAAAGCACTTGTGGAGAGCAGAAATGACAAGCTGAAATGAGGAACTCTTCAGTTCCCAGCCCCATGGAGTTCCTCAGGCAGCTATGAAGAGGGAAAGGTAAATAAGTCAGACCATAGCAGAGTACCTGGTTCTTCCCATGTTCTAGTTCCCACCCTCCCTTCCACTGTGACTATCTCCAAAGTTATCACCATACTTAAGACTTTTCCTGTAACCTATGGCGTTTCTATGGCTTGAAGCCACAAAACTTTAATATCAACAAAGTGGCTATTTCTAAAAACAATATTTGTTTTACATGTTTCTCTATACAGATAAGACTGTGTCTTCCTTTTTAAATCTAAATAGGGTTGGAAATACTAATCCAAAATAGCTCACATTTCACAGTGTATAAAAATCTTTTAGAATATCTATTTAAAACAAGTCTTGGCACATAGCATTCAACACACTCCCTACTTATTAAAATCCCATTTTAAGAAGCTAACTGCCTGATCATTTTTGGTTTAATTTCAAACATAACAAGATAAAACTGCCTTCCTAAGTCATCTTTTCCTTTATGTATTCAATTATATTCTCTACTTAAAATAAAAGTTGGCACGGATCCACTCCCTGATGGAGATTTTAGGCTAGAAAGCAGTAACATATCAAATTAAGTGTACAATGGCAGGTTTATTCTCCACACTGTGCATAGTCCAAATCAAGATTTTCATTTCCACTACAATGAACTTAAAGGTTTTGGTCTCAATTGCAAGTTTCTACATTTCAATCAAATAGACTTTGATTCAATAGATGGCAATGAGCTCAGCTACAATCAACCTGGCAAACTACGTGCAGCCTTCTAAAACCTCCCAGACTTCCTTGTCTTTCAGTCTGGCTTTGAAACATCCCCAAAAGCTTGCTGCATATTCTGGACTCCTAATATGATGCTATTCGACCATTACCTGGAAAAATAGTTAAATTGTCAACTTAAAAACAAACACAAAGATTTGCAACTCATCTGCCGACAATCCCATTTCACAGGTATAAACATTGATCCCCAAAACTGGCTAATATGCCAAGGTGAATAGTCACAGTTAAAAACAGAATTCCGCCAGGTGGTGATGGCACATCTTTAATCCCTGCACTCAGAGGCAGAGGCAGGCAAATCTCTGAGTTCTGAGCTCAAGACCAGCCTAGTCAACAGTGCGAGTTCCAGAACAGTGTGGGCTACACAGAAACCCTGTCTTGAGAAGCCAAATAAATAAACAGAATTCAGACTCAATGAGTTTTTTGCTATAGCACACAGAAGAGGCCCAATTCCACCATAAGATGTTCACGTGATAAAAATGTATGGTTTCCCTTCAGTGCTCCAAATTTATGGTTACTTTAAATATCCAATTAAAAGTCTGATAAAAATTTAAAAACAAAAACATTGCTATATACATTACAAAATTGCCCCTGCTAATCCTAGAACTGCAGGGGAAAGGCTCTGATTTGAATTACCAGCCTTTCTGCCACGCTTTTTCAAATGTCCCCATTTATATGCATGTTCATTATTGATAATGTGGACTTATTTATTCTAACATTATACTATAAACTTTGGTGCACAGCAAAGCATGATAAAACATCTTTCTGGCACCAATAATCATTTGCTAAAATAAAACCAACCAAAAATACATGCCTTCCAAGTATGCGAGGTTTATTATTTTTAAATAATACATTATTAGAAGATGAAGAAACAAAACTTTCTTGTCAACCCATGCTCCTAAAAAAAAAAAAAAGACACATGGGCATTGTTGAGAGAGGCATTTTAGCAATCCTCTCCACTGTGGCAGGCTCTGCATGCACTGGTATGTGTTGCGTTAATAACATGCTTACATGATACACTATTCTTCCGGTGTACATTCTTAGAATTAATTAGAAACTGTTCTTGAGAGCAGCAGAAAGTAATTCTACATGTGCTGCCATCATTCATTATTTTTCCAAGTAGAACAACTGGAAAACAAATGTAGCAACTCAAAAATAAACACAAGGTAGCAACCCAATGTTACAGTGAAGCATGCCCAAAGACAACTTTCATTAAGTGGACTGGAATTCAGACTAATTCCCAAACAGCTACTCTTTTCCCCCAGCAGCATAATGTTGAGACTGCTTTACTATATTAAACTTGGTCACACACACACACACACACACACACTCCTTACCAAAACACCAGAATGGAAGGAAGGAAGGAAGGAAGGAAGGAAGGAAGGAAGGAAGGAAGGAAGGAAAGAAAGAAGCCCATAAACATGGGTCCACAGCCAGCAACCTACTTGTATTTATAGGGCTCCATTGCAGTAATTTGGGAGCTGCAAATAGCAACGGAAATAGAAAAATAACTTTACAAAAGCAAACATAACTAAATTATAGGCTTATTACAACGGAAAACTGTAACTTCATTATCCGTAATAAAACTGGGTGGGGGGTGCATTGGTGTCTGCTGTTTTAACAGTTGGCATTTCTAACAGCTAAAGAAGTCAGGAAGTTAAAGAGAACTTCAGTAGACCAGGCAGTAAATTGGTAGGAAATAACCATTTCTCAACTTTTTAAATCATTCCAGGCAAACACAATCATCTTTATACTGTTTCACCTCTCCCCAGCTCCGCTTGGGAAAGAAAGTACAAATAAAAGATATGGAGCCATTTTAAACAACTCCGTTAATTTGAGAGTGTAAGAACCCACGCTGGCTTTCTGTCATTTCCATTACACTGAAAAGGACACCTGGGCATCCACCGAAATAAAAAGCAGGGCAGCAGGCTCAGGCTCTGCCTCGCGAGCTGGCTGACTGCAGTGGGTAAGGTCACGGTCAAAATTCACAAGCTCATTGAAACTTCACGGCTCAGCCAACAGCGCCTATCATGTTTCTTGATCCCATCTAAGTAGATTAAAGCTGCTGGAGTTGTGTCGCTGTCTGATCAGCAGGAGGCTATTTCAGCCCCTCACACCGCAGTCTGCAGAGTCCGCAGCCCCGCGCCTTCCTCCACCCCTGGCTGTGCGCTAGGCTAACCTTCCCAACTCGCTTCCCTCCAGCCTTTTAAACAATCGTTCAAACGGATGTAATTAACTCTAGACCACCTCCAACCCGCGCCCGCCGGGTCCCCCTCCGTCTGTCACCACCCTGGCGGCCCTTCCGCAGTCAGTGAC
>LOEQ01004212.1:285153-296714 GCA_001685075.1 Bramus lutescens
GCGGGTACGGATGCAGATGCCGGACCGTTAGGCTGTCCTCTGCTCTACCGCATCGGCGCCAGATGAGTTTCCCTGGATATCCACGACTGACCCTCAGCGGAGATTGCTAGGGAGTGCGGGCACTCGCGCAAGCATCCCTCCCTTAGTCCTAGGAGGAGCAAGGAAAGGATACGGAGTGGAGGGAACCCCCGGATGCGTGGGCCAGGGGCAGGCAGGAATATCCTGGAACCTTTTATTCCCGTGCCAAGGGCCAGGAGAGTTCATGGGACCGGGAGCATTTTACTGGGACCCGGGCTTTCCCAGCTTCGAGGGAAAGGACCTTGGCCTACTCTTCTTTGTCACAGCTGTCTGCCAGAGAGTCCCTGCTTTGAACTTCTAACCTTATGCCTTTTGGTTTCTGGTTGGGCCTTCCCTTGCTGCTGCAACATTAGCCAACCCTGGGATTCCTCCCTGAAAGCCCATGCTTTGGATAGGAGCTCTGTCCCAAACTGTACAGTTTGCTTGGAATCCATCAACCACTTTGCGTGCTACCCCTTCCTTCTCTTAATCAGGATACTCACCTAACTTGAAATTGTTTTCATCTTCCGCCACCACCACTCCCACACTGAAATTTAGCCCTCATCCTGACATTTACCATGCCAAGTAAGTCTAATATCCTACTTTAGTCTTTCAAGAAGACAAAGAATAAGAGATAGTGGGAACCAATGGAGGTGGCAGTTCCTGTGGTTGCCTTCCTTTGCTCTTTTTCATTTGACCTTCCAACTCCGAGGTCTCCCCCTGCATCCTCTTGGCCGTTCTAGCTTGATCATACTCTGAATGATACCTTGCTTCTATTAATAGCTAAGAAGAGGATGGAACAAAGACGGCCCAAATTGGTACTTAGAAGTCGTGGGCTTGACCTATAGTTCCTCTAGCTGGTCAAACTATTTAAACAGAGATGACTTATTTGTATTAATAGTTGTATAATAGGACATATGCCGCTTTACAGACTAGTCTACACATAATGTTGCAAATCTGTATTCCTGACATTCAGGAGACAAGGCAAGAGGATCAGAAGTTCAAGGTTATCCTCAGATAGTTCAATCGAGGCCAGCCTGGTATACATGAGACCTTGCCTCAAAAAAAAAAAGTGTACAGTCCTTACTTTGCTGATTGTTGCTAACCCATAAACTCACCCCTGACCTCAGAAAAGAGCTGGTCTAAACCAGTGTACATATCCTGCCCACAAGCACCCTTACATATCCACAACCAAATCCAACATCATACACAGCTCACAAGTTGTTTCTCATGCTCTATTGGAAATAACATAGTGGTTTTAATCCAGTTAAGAGTTTATTTATTTAACAAATTTTCATTGACCCAGACTCAAGAGCTTCTCATCGTCGATTATTGCTCATCATCGCCACTCCACACAAACCTGTAGAAGCCCTGGCCCTGGAAAACAATTACCTCTTTCCTCCAGTTGAAATGAATCCTTCCACTTTAGTGCCTCTGTAGCTCTTGATTTGTTCACAATGGCTGTAATGTACTTAATTATATATTAATAATGCAAGACAATGGACTTGCTGAAAAACCGAATTCAGTGATAGCAAAGAGCTAGTTGAGCCCACAAGAACAGGAAATGTACACCTTTGGACATTGTCAGGTGATCCTTCAGAGAGAAAAATGAACACAGACAGGGCAGAGGTCATTTTTCCTGAGAGGATCATAGACAAGGACAGGAAAGCACAGGTAGAATCATGAAACCTTGATATATCCTGCTGAATCCTGATTCAGCACCTGAGCAGGCTGCCTCCACTGTCAAGGGAGCCACATCTATTTTCATTTGGACTATCCTACTGTTTGTTCTGAGGTCAAGGTCATCCTCTATGCCAGGAATGTTCCCCCAAGCCAAGTACTAAGACAGGGAAATGTATGGTATTGAAAAGCTCCTGGTGTTCTTGCAGCTGTTACTTTGTTTATTCTGTCTTTTACTGTAATCAACTTGATTCACACACATAAAACAGTATGAATCCCTCTATCAAAGCAACAAAGATAAAGGTGTCATGATGACAAAGGCATCCAACCAGAAATGAAGGTGGAGATAGGATGAATGCTCTTGTCATTGTTGTCATCCGTGCCCCACCCCCGCCCTGGAGACTGGCTGGCCTAGAACTCACTATATAGACCAGGCTGGCCTTGAAGTCACAGAGCCATTTGCTTGTACCTCTTAAGTGATGGGATTAAAGGTGTGGCTTGATTTTAATCGTACTACCCTTTTGATAAGAAATATTTCTTCAATTGGATAATTCCAATTCCTTGATTTAATGTTATCTGGTTTTATTTATGTGCCTTCTTTTATTTTATTTGAAATAGGATCTCACGTAACCCAGTCCAGCCTTGGACTTGCTATATAGCTAAGAATGACCTTGAACTCCTGGTCCTCCTGCCTCTACCTTCTAAGTGCTGGGATTATAGGTCCATACCAAACAACCCCTATTTATTTGGTATGTGGTAGGCAAGTGCTCTATGAACTGAGATATACCCCCCAGGCCCTTCTTACTGCTTTATGTAAAAGTCACAGTGAGCTTGTGTGGTATTTTCTATAACATTGCTATTCAAAACACTTGGAAGACCTTTATTAAAGTTAATATATTGATATTATTAGACAGCTAAAAGCCAAGTAAGGTCCAAATACAGTTAAGTAGACCCCAGCAACTCAGTGACGATACTTTGAGTTCCTTTCTGTAGGAAGATACTGTTGTGGTGTGGTGGAACTTACTATCTGTGAATCCCTGGGATATGATATCCGAACCCCTTCTGGCTGGGGTTTTACACAAGGTAGTTGGGGGATTTTTCACCCTAATTTAAATATCTATGGCCATCCTCTGACTTCCATAGCTGGATAGTGACAGCAATTCCAAGAATCTACTATTGAGTTGGTAGCAGTATGGTTAATGTGGTGTGGGGAGATCAGACTTGGGGAAGATAGAGCTTAAAAAATACAGCACAAGGGCCAGTCATTTCCTGGGTTGTCTTTATTACCCAGTTTCTACTCAGAGAATAAGAATTTAAGCCAGAGCCATGGAAGACAGGAAGCTGTAGTGGACAGGAGTCAACACACTAGGTTTAGGTTTTAGCAGACAGAACTTTATAGCAGAAACAAACTTCCAATGCATCAATCTTTCTACAGAGCTTTGGCTGTCCTGGAATTCACTATGTAGACCAGGCTGGCCTAGAACTCACAGAGATCCATCTGCCTTTGCTTCCGAGTTGCTAAAATTAAAGGTGTGCTCCACCACACTCAACCAAAAAAGTTTAAATTGTGACAAAAATAATTGATCCAAAAGGGAACTATAAAATCAATAGCAATAGTAAACACAATTAAATGTCTGCAAAACACAGCACTGTGGAGTGGGAAATTTTTAATAAATGTAAATTTGAGCAATATTCACAAGCAACTTGTGGATTAGCTTTTCTTATTATACACACGCATAATGATTGATGAAACTCTTCTAATACAGAGAAAATGTATTAAATAGAGTCTGTAAATACATTCTCATGTGTTACTAGGAATGCTTAATCTAAACTTGGTGGTCCAGACATATTTGGGGGAGGGGCAGAAGCAGACATATCTGTGAGTTTGGTTAGCAAGGACTAGGCCCACACAGGCTACATAGTGAAACTTTGTCTCACAACAACAAGGAAAGAATGCCTAGTAACTAAGGTAGGGTGTTTATTGGCTGTTGTGATGCTAGATCAAACCAAAGGCCTCTTGAGTAAGCATGCTAGGCAAGGTCTCTGTTACTAAACTATATAAAGGCACAATTCTTTTATTTCTTTTATTGTTGGATTTTGTGTTTGCATGTGTGCATGTATATGGTGTGTGTCTATCTCTGGCATACTTGCAGAGATTGGGAGACTAGGCAAAAGCCCCGGAGATCCTGCTGTCTTCACTCTCCAGTTTCGGGTTACAGATGTATGTTCAAGGCCATGTCCAGCTTTCTATGTGAGTGCCGAGGGTTTGAACTCTGCCCCTCCTCATGTCTGCCCAGCAAGCACTCACACCCACGCAGCCATCTCTCTAGCTACTTTATTAGTTTTGCTTTTGTTTCTGCTTTTGCTTTTTTAATGCCCTGGGAGGAATGAGGGAGGTGGCATGATTTGAATGTGTTCCCTCCCTGCCAATTTCATATGTTGGAACTTAACCCCTGAAAGTATGTGTCAAATTTGAAAGGTAGTATCTTGGAAAGGTGATTGGATTGTAAGAACCATCAAGAATAAATCAGTCCATTTGTAATTGAGGACTGGCTTATAAAACTGCTGTTTCTCCAGCATGTTTGCCTATCTTACTGTTGATGCCCTTCATCCTATTGGATAGCGTGAGGCCCTCACCACATGCTGTACTCAGGAGGTGGGGGCAGGAGGACCACAAGTTTAAAGTCGGCTTGGAATATATAACAAGATACGAGTGGGGCAAAGGGAGACTTGGAAAAACCTCTCCAAGGGAAAAGTATGTAAGTCTGGAAGAAAAGGAGTCAGCTAGGTAGAGTGGGCCAGCCATCAAGAGGGCTTCTGTCATGAGACTTAAATGTCAAATAAAGGAATCAAATGAGGAGACTGTTACAGAAATCTGGAAGCTTGGCAGTGATGCTAATGGGAGGGGGCAGAGTGCTTGTAAAGTGGGGGTGAGGTGGGCGGGGTGCAGCTACAAACCTGAGCTCCTTGCCAGGAGGTAGTTTAAAAGACCAGTTCTGGTCCTGCTTCTTTATACTCTAACCAGCACTAGAAACAGACCTAAAAGTCTCCTTAATAGAGTTGGGTTGGGTTTTTTGTTTGTTTGTTTGTTTGGTTGGTTGGTTGGTTGGTTTGGTTTGGTTTGGTTTTTTTGAGACAGGGTTTCTCTGTAGTTTTTTTTTAGAGCTGGCCTGAAACTACTAGCTCTTGTAGACCAGGCTGGCCTCGAACTCTTAGAGATCCGCCTGCCTCAGCCTCCTGAATGCTAGGATTAAAGGCATGTGCCACCACCGCCACACTGGGTTGGGTTTTTGTTTGTTTGTTTTCTTATTCTTTTTTCTGAACAGGAGTATATGTCACATTGATTCTTCACTAAAGAAAATCTAGGCCCCCAGTAAAGTGACACACATCTATAAGCCAGCACTTGGGAGATTGGGACAAGAAGATTCTGAGTTTGAAACCAGTATGGACTTATATTGAAAGGAAGGACATGGGACAGGGGACAGGAGAGAAGACAAGGAAGGTAGGAAATCTAGAAAATAGTTGGTGTATATATTTGGAATAAACCTAATGCAGTGTGACATGAGCTCACCAGGACAGCTCAAGGCTGTGTGCATCACACAGAGTTGCCCATGCTCTGCACGCCTCTGGGAACTGAGTGGAAAGCGAAGAACAGTGGCCTTCCCTTCTGTCCTGTTCAGACCAAGGGTCTGAGTTAATATCAGGCAGTTCCCATCCACTTGGAGGAACTAGAGGAACCAAAGTGGTCTCCACTGCTCCCCTGGTGGTTTCTACTTCCTCTTCACCCATTCTCAGTTCCCAAAAGCTGCTGAGGCCTCCTGCAGAAGCAGAAGTAGCTCCAGAGCCATCAGTCAAGGGACACATGCTGTCACAGCAACCCAGGTCCTCCTGTGTGCCTCACTCACTCCCACGTTCCCAAACCTTGAGCCCAGAGCAGCTTCATTCCCAATAAGTGTATCATAGACTAAGAACTTACCAAAACTTCTCTGCCCCTGTCCAAGGCCCTCACAATTCTTCTTCTGAGTGTTTTTCATTTGGGATTTAGGTGTCACGGGCTAGTGACTTTGTTAATAACCTGATGTCTCAGACATGCCCTAATCGCTTTGCAAGTCTTGTAAAATTTGGCAAAGTTAAGCTTCATAGGTTTTACATACTCAGAAAAAACACCTTTTAATTTTTAAGAACATTTGTAGGGCCAGCTAGCAGTCTGTATTACACAGAAGGTGCCAAACACGTCACTGTTACATAAATGTTAGGTCTGGACTTTAAGGACTAGGGATCGTTGGCTATTGGTATTATTTCTGTCCTGCCTGCATCGTCTTAATCATGGCATGATTCTTCCTTGGTGAGTCGGTGTTTGTCAAAATTAACCCTCAATGAAGGCTTTGTTTTTCCTCTCTTCATTGAAGCCTTTTCTGTTTTAGCTTTCAAAATCAAAATTTAAGTAGGTCATTGAACTGGTATTTTAGAACCTTGGTAAAATAGAACTCAGACTTATCTGAAGACAGAAATAGGCTTGTTATCTCTTTTCCTCGTTCATTGCCTATGCACTAAGAGTTGAGAAGATTCTCAGAGTGGAGATGAATGAGACACATTCCTGGCTCTTCTTGGTGGAGAAGATAAACCCGAAGTTAACTGGTTTTTGTGCTATTTGGGGCGTGCCATAATGGGGTTCTAGGGGTGGCACTCTGAAGGCAGAGAAAGGAAGGAGGAAGCACTGTGCGCAGGTGAAGGAAGGACTGTGGGGTCCAGAGGGAGCCCTGAGGTGATGGCACTTGCGGTGTGCCAGATTTGGCTTTTCCGCCGTTGCCTTTGTACTAAATTGGTCAAATTCATTCCTATAAAGAGAGAAAGCAGCAGAAAGTGAATGGACTAAACATGGGAAGTCCTCTTCCCCCTCTTCCCGCTCCTTTGCCCTCCCATTTCCCCTTTACTCCCCGGCCCTTTGCTCAGCATCCCAGCACACACCTCTGACCTCATTTCTGTGCACAGCCATTACCAGGCTCTCATATACATTGCTTTTATGTAGACAAGAACATACTGCACACATGGAACATACTGCTTCCTCTCTCCGTAACAATATGCTTAGAGCGTTTTGCACATGGGAGGAACAGTGACTGATCTCATTATCACAAATGTCATGTATACAAAGTTCTTGTAATTTCCTTCATTCACCTTCAAGTTCATTCAGCTGTTTACTCAGCAGCAGAGAACTTGATGGGGGCTTTTCAAGATTAAAATGGCATTCTCTGTCTCCATTAGGGACTGCTCAGTGCAAACTCAATTCCCTTCCTCTAGGAGTGACAAAGGGGACAGAGGCTTATGTCTCTGGCTTTGGAATGGAGACCACAGACAGCTGTTAGCTCAGCTCCCACCATCTACTTAAATGACCTCCATCTCCACCACTCAGGCCCAGGGCTCTGGAAACTTATCTCAATTATAGCTCCCTTCAGAGAGGGCTTTTCCTTCTGTCATCCCTGGCTACAGAAGAACATCCTGTGAACAGGGTTGTGCCACGCCCTACCCCTGCACCCTTAGCCTATCAGGGAGCATTGTTACAAATCTGGTCCTGCCAGCACCTTCCTGTCCTCTAGCCTTCAGGCCAGGTCTCCTGCTCCTTATTATTTCTCCAGCCCTAAACTTCACTTTTTAACCACTTCCTGGGTCCCTGGAAAAGCCTATGCCCATTTTTTTTTGTAAATTAAGGAGAACTAGCCACACCCATCTGTTTAGGAATTGTATATGGCTGTTTGGGGGCCACCCCTGCAGTCCAGCTACACAGCTGGGGCACAGGGCAGGTGACCTGTGCAGCCCTTCCCTTGAAAAGTCTGACGACTCCTGGCACACAGGGCACTATTGTTTATTTAGGTACTCTTCTAGTGTTCAACACATCGCTAATAATCTTGCGGTGGAAAAGTGTAGGCATTTGGGGGAGGGTGAGTGTCGTTTTTGTAGTGCTAGGGATGGAATCTAGGTCCTCCTGCACATGAAGCAACCACTCTAATCTTGAGCTACACAGGAACACTCAGCATGCTTTTTGGTTGTTGTTTCTTTTGAGTTTCATAAATCTTGATTAAATCTGTATTGTCTCAATCTTAGTACTGCAATAAAATGAATTGAAAAACATTATAGTGTGTAATTCTTTAAGTATGGTAAAAGGCAAATAGCAAAACTTACAGAAGACACAAGAAGTCAATTTTTCTCTTCCCTTCTAGAGAAAGTTTTGATTTTTTTTATTTTACCTTTGCCTGGAGGAAAAATTAGCATGCCCACACTTAAAAATGAATTTTCCTTTAAAAAATTGTTTCTCTTCATTCATTTAAATTACCTTACAAGACAACAGGTTTCCTTGTGGTATTTTAATTCGTATTACCTTTGGATTAGTTTCTAACCACCCCTCCCTCTGGTTCCACCTTTCCTGATGTCCTCTTCACTCCAGTATTCCCCTTTTGCTTTTGTATCCCATGTGCTCTGTTGCCTTCCTTCCGCCCTCCCTTTATAAAAGCCACCTTTTTTCTGTCTCATGGGCCCTTTTCTAGTTTTGTGGCTTTTGCTCACATTTACTCTCACCTAAATACATACTCAGCAATTAGCAGCCAGGCTCTGCATCTGAGAGAAAACACGCTGTTTGTCATTCTCAGCCTGGGTTACCTTGTTTAATATAACATTTTCTAGTTCCATCCATTTTCCTGCAAGTTTCATAATTTCGTTTTTCATTATAGCCGAATCCAATCCACCACCTTTTCATTATTCATTTATCCACTGATGGTTATCTAAGCTGGTTCTATTTCCTGGCTGTTGTAAAGAAGAGCAGCAATGAGCATGGCCGCGCAAGTGTCTCTAGGTGGAGGTCTTGAGTTATCACAGGAGTGATAGAGCGGGGTCACATGACAGCTCCCTTTTTACTTTTTCTGAGAAGTTTCCACACTGACTGCTATGGTGGCCACACTAGTTCACCATCCCACCCACAAGAGATGAGGGCTTGCTTCTCTTCCTTGCACGTCCTCACCAGCATGTATTCTCTTCACGATAGCCGCTCTGGCTGGGCTGAGACAGAATTTTAATGTAACCTTAGTTTGCATTTCTACAATGGTTAGAAATATTGAACACTTTAAAATATATTTTTTGGCTCTTTTTATTTCTTCTTTTGAGAACTGTTTGGTCACTTGCTCATGGGTTAATTGGCAGACTTTGTTTCCGCTGTTTATTTTTTTGGGGGGTGCAGGTATGTATGTGTGTTTAATCTTTGCTGAATATATAAAGAATCTTTGGTTCTTTATATATTCTAGAGATGAATCCCTTGTCTGAAATATACTGATAATGATTTTCTATTCTTTGCATTGAGTTTATTTTGCTAGTCAGGAGTCTTATCATTTCTTGGGGGCTTTTCTTATGCTATTGGGGTTCTATACAGAAACAGCTAGTTTTATTACAACTGGTGAAGCTATTTGCTTTAAGTGAAATGGAGTAGCCAGGCTGGCCCCACCCAAACCCACTGTTTGTGTGTGTTGGGTTTATCTACAGACATGTTCTCTTTGTGTGCCGGGACGATGGCCCCTGGGTGTCCCTGACTTATCGATCTCTCAGCGCTGACCTTCTGTACTCTGTGTTCCTCTGTCAGTTTTATGACAAGCCTGAGACTGCATGCCCTTGGTGAAGAGTCTTTTCCACAGAGGGAAATGCCTGAAGAAGGCTGACACGGGAATAAATCAGCAGAAGAAGTAAATACCTCAGCCTAGCATCACAGCTCATGCCTTGCACTCTGCTTGTTAATTTGTGGTTTGTTCAGTCTTTACGCTTCCTTATTTTTCAGCAGAGGGGCTTTGTCCTGGACACCAATCGACTGTGTAGTATATATGTTGGAAGTATTATTAAATTAGCTAAATCACAGGGCAGTGGTTGTGCACGCCTTTAGTCCCAGTACTCGAGAGGCAGAGGCAGGTGAATCTTTGTGAGCTTGAGGCCAGCCTGGTCTTCAGCAAGAGTTCTAGGCCAGGCTCCAAAGCTATAGCGAAACCTTGTCTCAAAAAAAAAAAAACCCAAAGTATTTATTTTAAATTTATATTACATTTCAAGATAGTCAAATTTATGTACCTCCCTTTTCTATTATCACACAAATATTTTATGTATTCTTTGAATACCTTTATACTTTTAATAATGCCTTTTTATTTAATTCCTCTGGAGCTTTTCACTCATGGTATGTGGTGATATCCTAGTATAGTTTATTAATAGGATCTTCCCTGCAGATTGATGTAAAATACCACTTTCTAAGTAAATTTTTATTTAGACAAAAATGTGTGATGACTATTTCCCGTAGTATATCATCTATTTTCCCATAATCACTCATTTTAAAAACTACAGTATTTTCATATTTTGGCAACTTGTTGGTTGATCAAATCTTCCATTATCATATTCTTATTTCTAAAAAAGTTTGATTGTATGTAAGCTTTTTTCTCCTTTATGAACTTGAGAATGAACTTCTCTTATTGAAATTGCTGTAAGTTTACAGACAAAATTGAGCTTAGACAATCATATAGCACTGGGGCTTCTTACCTAAGGACGTACTATGGACGTCTGCTTTATTTGCTACAAAGCTTTCCTTTATTGTCTTCAGTAAAGCTGATCATTTCCTTCACATAGATCTTACATGCTTCCTGTTAGGCTTGTCTCTAAGTATTTTGTTCTCCTGACAATTTTGTCAAGGGAATCTTTTTGTTTTCTTCTGCCAACATCAGACATTATGTATTCAACAGTTTGGTAAGTGTGATTGCTGGCTGCTGGCATTCTAATTGGTTTCATTGTACCCCTTTCCCTCCTCCTCTTCTGCTGTTTATTTGAGATGGAGTCTCACTGAATAACCCCAGTTGTAACTAATACTCCTGTAACTTCCTATGTAGACCAGGCTAGCCCCAAACTCACAGAGATCTGCCCTTGCCTTTTGAGAGTTGAGATTAAAGGTGTGCACCACCACATCTGGCTCCAATTTTAGTTTTAAAGTCTCTTCATTTTTTAGATTTCTTTATTCTTTTTCCACTTTCTTGAATAATTTGGTGTTTGTGCATTTAATTTCTTTTAATCTTTATTTCTTTATAATAGATGCCTTTCAGTCTATAAATGTTTACTAAAGTACAGTTTGCCTGCATCTCATCTTGTGTTTCATTTTTGCCCTTTACAAATCAGGTTGTCATGTCATTTTTAATCTATTTACCCTAACAATTGCTTGGAAATGAAGGAGAAATATAAAATATTGTCAATAAATGATTCAGCTAAAATTAAAAAAAAAAAAGAATTTTCTAATAGCCAAAGGGGGAAAAAAGGAGGGGAGAAGATACCATGCTTGGCTAAGGGGAGAGCTGGCAGGACCAGAGCTGGAGGGATGGTTGGCTAAGGAAATACTCCTGGGATGTCTTTCCCAGGAGTCACAGCCTTGAGAGCGGGAGCTGAGCGCTGAGCTTAAACCCTGCCTTGCCCACAGAAGGGCAACAGAGAAGAACACAGCCCAGCTGCCTGGTACAAGGAACTAGCCATCCACACAGGTAGACTGCTTTCCTCAGACTCTCTAAGGCCTCTCCGCTGAACCCAACTGCAGTAAAGTTAGCAGTGTGGCGTGCCACTTTCTCGGAACCGACCAAAGGATGGGCCCCTGATAGAGACCTTGGCATAGGATTTGAGGGGAGCAACAAATTATTTTAACTTAGCTTAAATCATTCCAAGCTGATTCTTTCCTAGCTCAGGAAGTCAGCAGTCTGAGATGGCTTTCAGGGGTTAAATTCAAAGTCTAGCAGGGTCTTACTCAAGGGGCTCTGAAGGAAACCCATTTCCTT
>LOEQ01004212.1:326923-337990 GCA_001685075.1 Bramus lutescens
CTCCCTCCCTCCTTCCTTCCTTCCTAACCTCCAACTTACATAATCCCTGCTTAGCTGGCTAAAGTGCCTTGCCTTGAGCAGAGGCACCCCCTTCCATACGCAAGCCCCCCTTTAAATTCTCATGCTGCCTATCTTGTGCCATCTATTGCTTCATTTTTCTCTTGGGTTTTTCTTGAAGCTTCTCATTTTGGGGGGAAGAGAGTTGGTGGTGGGCAGTGAGATTCTGATTCCTCTTACAACTTCCTTTTTGGAGGAGGTTGACTTGTGAATGAAGGGTTCAGTTCTGTCATGTTTTGAGTCCCATAGCCTGCTTGATAAGGTCTGACACCGATTTAATGCAATAATTAGTGCATAATTTCATCTGATGGGTGAAAACAAACTTCTCATGCATTATTCAGAGCTCCAAGGAGTGGGATAATGTCACAGGTTTTACATGGCAACATGTTTTTCTTGTGTGGTTTCCTTCTGATGGATTTGCTTGAGATGAGTGACTTCATTGTCCAAGGCCCTAGGTAATCTTTGCTGTTGATAGATCCATTCAAGAGTTGTGCTACCACAGTAGTCAAGATTGAGGAAATTTGTGTTCACCAAGTTCTTAAGGGCAACCAAAGAGCCCTTCAGTGCTACACACGGATATTTTTATGTCTATATGAATTTTATACTGAATAAGATGAAGGGCTTAAGAACCCCCAAACCAGCAATGTGTGTAAGATCCTTTATCTCCCTGTAGGTTTGTGTAAATACTCAACTTCCTAGCTGTCGTCAGAGTCTCAAAGGGAGCCATGAGCCACACAGAGATGAAGAACAGTGGAGTCAGGTGATAGCTGTATGGTTGAAGCTGTCTCACCCAGTTCCTAGCTTGCGAGTCTGTGTCATTTAGATAGATTTCCTCATTGATTTTCATTAATTTATGGCTTAAAAGTCTTGCATTGAACAGATTAGGCACCCACAAAGCCAGTACATGCAGTAGAATCAAAACCCAGTGCCATTGTCCTTGGCTTCTCAGTCAGCCNTGGGAGGAGGGGAGGAGGTGGAAATTTTTAATAAAAAAATAAATAAAAATAAAAGTAAAAAAAAAAGTCTTGCACTGACAGGCTCATCCTGCAAGTTCTTTATCTGCCTTTGATCAACTGGGAGCCACAGAGAACACAGAACCTTGCTGTTGCAGTGAATCAACTTCTGCTGTGAGAAAAATCACAGGCTTTGGAATGAACACACTGGGGCTCAGCTCTACCTGAGAGGCCACTTAAGACAGATTCCTTAATTCCTTTGAGGGCCTACTTCCTGACCTGTGCACTGGGAAAGAGCAGCTGTCTCATGCAGCATATGATGTAAGATGACAAGTGCCATAAGATGATTCACCTGCCATAATCATGCCACCAAGGAGATACCCAATAGACATGACTTTCCTTCTTGTGTGCCTCTGTCGGACTAAGTGAAGCTGTATGAGACACACCGTTCATGCCCCTACTGGTACTGTACTTGGCCATGAGTGCCCATCCTGTTTTTGTGCTCAGAACACAAATTCTTTAGGTTGCAGCTTTCAGACTAGCAAATGCTTTCTGCAACATTCCTGCCCACACTCCATTACTCCCATAAGCCTCTTGTCTATGTAAATCCTGTCACCCTTCTATTCTCCAAAGCAGAAGTCAGTCTAGAGTCATCTCACTGTTTCCAGAGACCTATGAAGAAAAAAATGGTCCAAAACTATCAAAGAGAACTATAATATGCTTAAGGCATGACAATAAGTTATATAACTCCATTTCAAATCTTGCTTTGGGGGAAGGGTTGACATGGGATGTTTGAAGAAACATGAAACAGATCCTAAAGATGGATGGTTTTTCACAGAGAAATACATTTTTTTCCCTACAAGCTTCAAAGTTGGAGGGTTTTTTTTTTTTGCCATTCTTGACAGGTTATTTTTGACAGGATTTAACGTATTAAATTGTTCCACTGCCCTTTAGAAGAGTCTGGACACAGGTTTGTGCTAGTGAAAATGATGAATGTGTGTTCTTAATTGAAAATTTAAACTGTCCATGTGGCACAGAATTTGCTCTTTTGTAAAAGTCTCAAAAATAAATGCCTTCTAAAGCAGCGCTTTTAGTATCCATACGCGATAGCCCGGTGACCTGAGAGGCAAGCAAGGAAAGAGATGCCTCTGGGTTATTTTTCTTCTTAAAGTATCTCTCACAGCTGAGACTCATCAAACTTCAAAGACTGCCTCGTTTACACATAACTCTTTGCTATTTCATTAATAACCCTCAGCGTTGTACAAGTAAAAAGAGTGTTTCTACCTATGGACATTGTTATTTATAGTAACAGAGAAATACAGTGTAGTTACAAAGTGGCTGAAGTTATTTTCAGCATCAGTTCTGATTTTAAAAGATTTCCATAAAATTGTATTAAGCAGACAGAAATTTTAGCAACATGTTAAAAGTTGAGGTATTTTGAAAGTGTTGCACATGCATTGTATTAATATAAATATATTAATTAATGACTTACACTTACAGTTAAAACAGTCTAATAAAACATTATTAGATGCATTAAAAATTGTTCAGCATTTTAAGAACCACTTTCAAATGACCATCACTTCCTATTCCAGTTGTATCTTACTCCATGCAAATAAGGTCTCTGAACATGTTTCTATATGTTTTATTGCTATAAATGGAGTCATACAATTGCACTACAGAAATTTGTTTCTTTTAAGGCGCCATCAAAGTGCATTTGGTAGGAAGTGATTAGCTACCACCTAAACGTCATCTTACCAATATGACACATAAAAAGGGAGGAAAGCTGGAGGGAAAGTCACTGATATTGACTGGAGACCTCTTTAGGACTAAGCATACCCAAAATAACCAACCCCAAACAAAAAATATCCCACAAATTAGATGTTCTTCTCTCGTCTTACAGGAGAGCAAATGTTAGCGCTCCCATAGTGAGCAGGGAGGAAACACGCCAGCACGTGGTGGCAGAACATTAATATTACATTTGCATGCCTTCATTACCATGACCTCTAAGCACATGTATTTCTCTCCATCACCCAGATTTAAAAATCCAAATAGTCTCTACATCCCCTTTTCATCTTCTGGCTTTTGACATTTACCTATCTTGAGATCAAATGCGAGATGTAGCATTTAAATCCTACTCAAGCTAGTATCCATCACTGAAACAGATGGACCTTACACTAAATAAATAATGCTATTCTCACGCTTAATAAGATAATGATAGTTCCTTGACATCGTACGACTCAATTCTTACTCCAATTGCTCTAGAAAATTTTTTATTTGTTAAAATGAAATTATGACCGCACACAATGATGGAACACATCCCTGCAGTGCCAGGAACTGAAGCCATGGTGTAGATGAGAACTTCAGTTCTTTAGCAGAGATGAAGGCACAGTGATGTCTGCACATGCTTGGACTCCAGAATTCACCAGTTCAAAGGAAAGCTGGCAAGATCCATCATAGATTTTTTTTATATTTGAAATGAACAAATAAGTACCATCTACCAGTATTATGTTTTCTGTTCTTTAGGCCATTTTCTTACCCAAAGTTGAGAAAATGTCATTTTACAATGGTAACTTTTCCAAGGAAAGGCTAGGTAGTACCATGTTATAACACAGATTTAACAACCAAAAATTCCTTTCAAATTTGCATTAAATGTTGTTGTGGCTGCATAGTGACAGATACCATCAGTGTTCCTAGAATGGAAATAGGAGCACAATGCAGTTGTTGAACCAACAAACTCTAGGGTAAGATAGACCTGGCCGAGTCCTCTACCCTTTCCTGTTTTTGCTTTCTTTGTGTTTTCAAGGATCCTGTCAAGGGGTGTGAAAATATCAGCACATAACTTGGTATAGAGTAAGCATTTAAAATTATTGAATTAATTGTTAACTTTAAGTTTTTCAGACAGTTAACCAAAATAACATTAATAAACCCAGTCCCTTTCCTGAACTTGACTTTCATGGAAAATTGGAAGGTTGTGGGGAAATGACCTTTCTGTCTTTTCTCAGCCTGCCAATTTGTGAAGAGCAGTTGGAGCTAAGGATGCCTTCAGAGAGGTACATTTGAAAGACGTGTGGACAAGGTGATGTCTTATTTGTTTGATGCTTACATGCTGTATTTTACTAAACAGTTCTCCCAAACTGACTTTCTCGCCCTGCCCTGTCAAATTTATTTTCTAAACTTTCCCATCATGTCTTCCTCTCTTTTCTAAAAACTATATAGCCAATCAAGCTTTCTCATTTCTATAGGTTAATACACCAGGGAAGCAATAAGTAACTTGCATAACACAGGAATAGCTAACAGTTATTGAGATTTAATCTTCTGAGTGCTTGATCATAAATCACACAACCCTTGAAGTAGTTCTGAGAGACCGGCTGATTTTACCTTCATTTTAAAGATGAGGAAACCGAGGCACAGAAACTTCTAGAATCACAAAACTGCCAGGAGTAAAGGAGGTACTAAGATCGACATTGGGCAGCTTGCTCCAATGTGTGTGTGTGTGTGTGTGTGTGTATGTGTGTATGTGTGTGTGTGTGTGTATCTGCATATGTGTGCTGCGTGTGCTAGCTTTGCTGTGATTACAAGGGTGTTTATCATTTGCATGTCTTTCTCACACCTCATATTTTGGTCTATAGTTGTTTTACTTAATTAAAATGTCATTGCATTATTTACCCCTTTTCTTTCTCCCCACCACAGCTTCTACCATTCTCTCCTCCCTTTTAAATTCATGTCCTCTTTTTCTTTAATTATTATTGTTCATATTTATGAATAGATAGATAAATACAACTTGCTGAGCCTGTTTATTGCTGCTGGCGTATGTTTTTCGGGTTGACCACATGGTAGTAAATAACCATGTAGGAGGCTCATCCTTGGGGAAGATGGTTTTCCCTGTTTCAACATCCTTTGTCTATGCTCTTCATCTAGGGGTGGGGTCATGTGAGAATCCCCCATTCATGCTGGCATGCTAACTGGTGCTACCATGATTCAGGCCTTGTGTCCATAGCCATATCGTTGAGATTTCATGTGTGTAGCTCCCTGTCACGTCTAGAAACACTATTTCATGGCAGATTTCTTAGTCCTCTGTCTCTTTCAATCTTTCCACCCCTACTTCTGAGATGTTCCCCGAACCCCAGGTGCAGAGGTTGGTGCTTCATCTTTGTGTTGCTTAATTTGAGAATCTGACTCTATCACTCAGGCGAGCCCTAAACTTCCTGCCTTACTTAACTTCCTCGGCGGCTGGGACTATGGGCATGGACCCCTATGCCTGATTTGCCCTGAGATGTTTTTAAAAAGAAAAATAAAATGAGAAGTGAGATCTCTTTCATTTTTCTCGTATGCCTACCATTTTCTCTTTCCTTAAGTGTCCCATTAACAATGGCAAATTGGTTTTAAAAAAGATACTAGAAGGGGAACCCTCACATTTAAAGAATGACTCTGGACTGGAATGGGGTGACATCAGGAAAAGATAAGGCCTTCCTGACATCTAGGAGCAGTCACATGACCCTCCATTCACTTTCATCCCTGAGCCAGAAATGCACACCTGAGGTCTGCTCCATGCTTCTGCCTACCCCAAGCTGACTGCACCTCTTTTTTTTCTCTTCATTTTTCTATAAGGATTCATTTGTTTGATCTTCCTAGCTCCTTGTTGTTTTAGTGTAAATGGAGAGAGAAGGATGAAAACCGGAGAAGAATGAGCTGCAGCCAAGTCCTTTGAGGGCAAGATAAGAACATGACAGCGTCTGTTCCTCCAAATCCACATTCCTTCACAGTGTCTCCTCACTTCAAGCACAGCTCCCTCGGTGCCTTTCAGTCTGATGGGTGCTGTGGATGTCAAATGCTTGTTATTTGGGGAAAAGGTCTCTGGCTGCGAGGGGGACTCAGTTTGACCATATAAAGCAGCGAATGTGGATGGGTCATACACATAAATCTGGGCTTTTGTTTGAAGATAAGGTAATAAAACTTTTTCTACACATTCTTATATTGTGGTCATTTGGAAGAGAGAGGAGCAGGAGAGTAAAAGACAGACACAATATACTGGAAAGATGCTGTGAGTCTCGTGCTTATCATTTATTTGAGTAGAAAGAGTATTTTTGACATCAGAATTGCAGTCAAAAGTCCCTGTACTTTGAAATCTTTGCCTTCATCTGGATTGAGGATGGTATGTCTCTACAGTGACACCTGCTATGCTGTATTCTGAGTTAGTTTGACCAGCTTTCATTTCTCCACATGTATGCCTGCTCTGGGGCTGTGTGTCAGGGAGGTCCAATGGCGGCGGCAAAACAAAATCTTAGTAAGCCAAAATACTAATATGAGCAGTGTTTTTCTAAAGACGTAAAAGGAGCTGGGCTTAGTCAATGTACTGGTTAGCGATGCATTTATTATTTATTTATTTTTATTGTCAACTTGTTACAAGTTAGGGTCATCTAAGAAGAGGGAACCCCAACTGAGAAAATGCCTTCAACAAATTGGCCTGCAGTAATGTCAGTTGGCATTTTCTTGATTAATGATTGATGTGGGAGGGCTTAACCATCTGTGGGTAATGGTGCTACTGGACAGGTGGTTCTGGGTGGTATAAGAAAGCAGGTTGAGCAAGTCATAGATAACAAGCTAACAAGCAGCATTTCTCTGCTTTAATTTCTGCCTCTGGGTTCTTACTTTGAGTTCCTGCCTGACTACCCTTCATGATGGGCTGTGATTGGGACATGTAAATCAAATAAATCCTTTTCTTCCCCCAAGTTTCTTTCAGTTGTGGTCTTTATCAGAGATAGAAAGCAGACTATGACAGGCAGTAACCTAAAAATCTGGTTCTGAGGAGAAAGAATCAAACAAAACAATATATATGCACGCACACAAACACACATGGTGAGGAAAGTCCTTCTGTACATGTATTGCTTTTATTGGTTAATGAATAAAGAAGCTGCTTGGGCCTATGATAGGACAGAATAGAGGAAGGCAGGAATTCCAAAGCAGATAGGGGATTTTGGTGGAGTCAGAGAGACACCATGTAGCTGCCAAAGGAGACAGATGCCAGACCCTTACCAGTAAGTCACAGCCTCCTGTCAGTATACAGATGAATAGAAATGGGTTAATTTAAGATGTAAGAGTTAGTTAAGAAGAAGCCTGAGCTAATAGGCCAAGCAGTGTTGTAATTAATATAGNTCCAATTGCTCTAGAAAATTTTTTATTTGTTAAAATGAAATTATGACCGCACACGATGATGGAACACATCCCTGCAGTGCCAGGAGCTGAAGCCATGGTGTAGATGAGAACTTCAGTTCTCTAGCAGAGATGAAGGCACAGTGATGTCTGCACATGCTTGGACTCCAGAATTCACCAGTTCAAAGGAAAGCTGGCAAGATCCATCATAGATTTTTTTTATATTTGAAATGAACAAATAAGTACCATCTACCAGTATTATGTTTTCTGTTCTTTAGGCCATTTTCTTACCCAAAGTTGAGAAAATGTCATTTTACAATGGTAACTTTTCCAAGGAAAGGCTAGGTAGTACCATGTTATAACACAGATTTAACAACCAAAAATTCCTTTCAAATTTGCATTAAATGTTGTTGTGGCTGCATAGTGACAGATACCATCAGTGTTCCTAGAATGGAAATAGGAGCACAATGCAGTTGTTGAACCAACAAACTCTAGGGTAAGATAGACCTGGCCGAGTCCTCTACCCTTTCCTGTTTTTGCTTTCTTTGTGTTTTCAAGGATCCTGTCAAGGGGTGTGAAAATATCAGCACATAACTTGGTATAGAGTAAGCATTTAAAATTATTGAATTAATTGTTAACTTTAAGTTTTTCAGACAGTTAACCAAAATAACATTAATAAACCCAGTCCCTTTCCTGAACTTGACTTTCATGGAAAATTGGAAGGTTGTGGGGAAATGACCTTTCTGTCTTTTCTCAGCCTGCCAATTTGTGAAGAGCAGTTGGAGCTAAGGATGCCTTCAGAGAGGTACATTTGAAAGACGTGTGGACAAGGTGATGTCTTATTTGTTTGATGCTTACATGCTGTATTTTACTAAACAGTTCTCCCAAACTGACTTTCTCGCCCTGCCCTGTCAAATTTATTTTCTAAACTTTCCCATCATGTCTTCCTCTCTTTTCTAAAAACTATATAGCCAATCAAGCTTTCTCATTTCTATAGGTTAATACACCAGGGAAGCAATAAGTAACTTGCATAACACAGGAATAGCTAACAGTTATTGAGATTTAATCTTCTGAGTGCTTGATCATAAATCACACAACCCTTGAAGTAGTTCTGAGAGACCGGCTGATTTTACCTTCATTTTAAAGATGAGGAAACCGAGGCACAGAAACTTCTAGAATCACAAAACTGCCAGGAGTAAAGGAGGTACTAAGATCGACATTGGGCAGCTTGCTCCAATGTGTGTGTGTGTGTGTGTGTGTGTATGTGTGTATGTGTGTGTGTGTGTGTATCTGCATATGTGTGCTGCGTGTGCTAGCTTTGCTGTGATTACAAGGGTGTTTATCATTTGCATGTCTTTCTCACACCTCATATTTTGGTCTATAGTTGTTTTACTTAATTAAAATGTCATTGCATTATTTACCCCTTTTCTTTCTCCCCACCACAGCTTCTACCATTCTCTCCTCCCTTTTAAATTCATGTCCTCTTTTTCTTTAATTATTATTGTTCATATTTATGAATAGATAGATAAATACAACTTGCTGAGCCTGTTTATTGCTGCTGGCGTATGTTTTTCGGGTTGACCACATGGTAGTAAATAACCATGTAGGAGGCTCATCCTTGGGGAAGATGGTTTTCCCTGTTTCAACATCCTTTGTCTATGCTCTTCATCTAGGGGTGGGGTCATGTGAGAATCCCCCATTCATGCTGGCATGCTAACTGGTGCTACCATGATTCAGGCCTTGTGTCCATAGCCATATCGTTGAGATTTCATGTGTGTAGCTCCCTGTCACGTCTAGAAACACTATTTCATGGCAGATTTCTTAGTCCTCTGTCTCTTTCAATCTTTCCACCCCTACTTCTGAGATGTTCCCCGAACCCCAGGTGCAGAGGTTGGTGCTTCATCTTTGTGTTGCTTAATTTGAGAATCTGACTCTATCACTCAGGCGAGCCCTAAACTTCCTGCCTTACTTAACTTCCTCGGCGGCTGGGACTATGGGCATGGACCCCTATGCCTGATTTGCCCTGAGATGTTTTTAAAAAGAAAAATAAAATGAGAAGTGAGATCTCTTTCATTTTTCTCGTATGCCTACCATTTTCTCTTTCCTTAAGTGTCCCATTAACAATGGCAAATTGGTTTTAAAAAAGATACTAGAAGGGGAACCCTCACATTTAAAGAATGACTCTGGACTGGAATGGGGTGACATCAGGAAAAGATAAGGCCTTCCTGACATCTAGGAGCAGTCACATGACCCTCCATTCACTTTCATCCCTGAGCCAGAAATGCACACCTGAGGTCTGCTCCATGCTTCTGCCTACCCCAAGCTGACTGCACCTCTTTTTTTTCTCTTCATTTTTCTATAAGGATTCATTTGTTTGATCTTCCTAGCTCCTTGTTGTTTTAGTGTAAATGGAGAGAGAAGGATGAAAACCGGAGAAGAATGAGCTGCAGCCAAGTCCTTTGAGGGCAAGATAAGAACATGACAGCGTCTGTTCCTCCAAATCCACATTCCTTCACAGTGTCTCCTCACTTCAAGCACAGCTCCCTCGGTGCCTTTCAGTCTGATGGGTGCTGTGGATGTCAAATGCTTGTTATTTGGGGAAAAGGTCTCTGGCTGCGAGGGGGACTCAGTTTGACCATATAAAGCAGCGAATGTGGATGGGTCATACACATAAATCTGGGCTTTTGTTTGAAGATAAGGTAATAAAACTTTTTCTACACATTCTTATATTGTGGTCATTTGGAAGAGAGAGGAGCAGGAGAGTAAAAGACAGACACAATATACTGGAAAGATGCTGTGAGTCTCGTGCTTATCATTTATTTGAGTAGAAAGAGTATTTTTGACATCAGAATTGCAGTCAAAAGTCCCTGTACTTTGAAATCTTTGCCTTCATCTGGATTGAGGATGGTATGTCTCTACAGTGACACCTGCTATGCTGTATTCTGAGTTAGTTTGACCAGCTTTCATTTCTCCACATGTATGCCTGCTCTGGGGCTGTGTGTCAGGGAGGTCCAATGGCGGCGGCAAAACAAAATCTTAGTAAGCCAAAATACTAATATGAGCAGTGTTTTTCTAAAGACGTAAAAGGAGCTGGGCTTAGTCAATGTACTGGTTAGCGATGCATTTATTATTTATTTATTTTTATTGTCAACTTGTTACAAGTTAGGGTCATCTAAGAAGAGGGAACCCCAACTGAGAAAATGCCTTCAACAAATTGGCCTGCAGTAATGTCAGTTGGCATTTTCTTGATTAATGATTGATGTGGGAGGGCTTAACCATCTGTGGGTAATGGTGCTACTGGACAGGTGGTTCTGGGTGGTATAAGAAAGCAGGTTGAGCAAGTCATAGATAACAAGCTAACAAGCAGCATTTCTCTGCTTTAATTTCTGCCTCTGGGTTCTTACTTTGAGTTCCTGCCTGACTACCCTTCATGATGGGCTGTGATTGGGACATGTAAATCAAATAAATCCTTTTCTTCCCCCAAGTTTCTTTCAGTTGTGGTCTTTATCAGAGATAGAAAGCAGACTATGACAGGCAGTAACCTAAAAATCTGGTTCTGAGGAGAAAGAATCAAACAAAACAATATATATGCACGCACACAAACACACATGGTGAGGAAAGTCCTTCTGTACATGTATTGCTTTTATTGGTTAATGAATAAAGAAGCTGCTTGGGCCTATGATAGGACAGAATAGAGGAAGGCAGGAATTCCAAAGCAGATAGGGGATTTTGGTGGAGTCAGAGAGACACCATGTAGCTGCCAAAGGAGACAGATGCCAGACCCTTACCAGTAAGTCACAGCCTCCTGTCAGTATACAGATGAATAGAAATGGGTTAATTTAAGATGTAAGAGTTAGTTAAGAAGAAGCCTGAGCTAATAGGCCAAGCAGTGTTGTAATTAATATAG
>LOEQ01004213.1:0-12902 GCA_001685075.1 Bramus lutescens
TGTGTAACTTTGCCTAAATACTATAAATAAGGTTATCTGTGACCTAAAAAAGTATAATTAGTCAGTTTTTTTCTGGAATGCAGTATAGTATTGCCCTCATTATTTCATCTGTGATATTTAAAGAATATAATTTTACAAGGTAATGAAAACTACATGGAATGCAAAAATTGCCAGACTGTAGTACCCTGTTAGATTTATCATTTGGTAAATTGTGATAAACTGATGTGAAGTGTGTGTGTGTGTGTGTGTCTGTGTGTGTGTGTGTCTGTGTGTGTATGTGTCTGTAACTTTTTCTGTATTTGCTTTTAGATATTATTGAGAGAGGTAGGTACATGAATTTCAGCATGATATTTATGCTATGCTAAAGAGGACAAGGATGAAAATATAATTTTAAGCTTAGGTAAGTGACTTCCTTGATAGATAAGTTAAAGATTTCTTTTAGTTTGGTCTGGCCAGAATTCCCTGTGTGCTATGGTTTTCAGATTCCTTTAATTTGATTGTTTTCCACCCTACAAGTAGAATTTTACTTCCTTATTTTAGGACTCTTTTCTTTCTATTTCTGTTTGTAGTTACTAAGTGATTGAATATAAATGGTTATTTGATTCCTTTGAGGACTTGTTTTCTTTTCCCCCTGAATAATGGATAAAATATTGCTAGCCAAACATTGCCCAGGGAGTGCTTGTTCCTGGCTGGTGTGATGAGTAACCCAACTTTCTAAATTGAGCACCAGTGTGTTCACTGAGCTGGGGGTTTCACTGTCTCTGTGGGGGTGACAGGAGGCCATAGCCAGCTCCACTACAGTGGAAACATTAAGAGGTAAGATCAGGGTGTTTTTATTTAGAACAACAGAGTTCCCCAAAAGGAAAGGGTTCAGACATGGCCTCCCATCCAGATGGCTCCAGACACTCCAACTGTCAACTTCTGCTTTGTGATGGCAAGGGGGATCCCCACCTCTGTGTGGGAGCCTAGTAACACTGGACCTATGGAACCAACCTCTTGCGGAACAAGGCAAAGCCTCAGGCGGGATCTACTCACTTTCATTCTTAATCTTATGTTTATTCTTTGAAAGGATTATTTGGTAATTTACTAGTAAATTAGACTGAGTGCTAAACCAGCTGAGTCATGGACCTCATTCTTGCCAGTGGTAAAACCCAAATCAGCTTTCTGTTCCGACTGGTTTCGAGAGTCAATGATAAGAACGCCTTTTCTGGACCAGATCGCAAATTCACTGTGAGACCAGTGAGCCAGAGGCTATGTGCAGTGCCTGGCCCTCGTTGTCTGCTGTTCCTCTATGCTAGAGCTGTGCCCACTGGGGCACAAGCAATCTAATCTTGCTAATCTTTCCCAGATCATCGTGACAGGAAACATGCCTCCGAACTGGCCCTTGTACACTTGTTTTTCTAAATTCCGTAGTTAAGTAAGAGGGTCCACTGCACTGGCTACACGCAGGCAACTTTGAAGCTTCAGTTCAAATGTTCTGCCTTCCGTTTTCAGGGGAATGAGGACGAAGCAACACAGCTCGAGGAATCAACGCGCATTTTCTTTCGATTCCTTGGGTTTTCATCTTCATGCCACCTTCAAGTCATATTAGGTCTATCAGGGATTTTTTTCTTCATTTCTTATTTTTCTTGAGCTAACACATCAGAAAGACTGACATTTATAGTTTGACTGTAGCTGCTGAACAAAATGTAATGGACTATAAACAATGCTCTGCCCTTGCATATTTCACAGGCAAGGCTCCGTAGTCACACAGAGCTGGAAATGAATCCTTTAAGATTTAAGACACTAAAAAAGAGGAGGGACCTTAATGGATGATATTGGAGATTCCAGCAGTAGTTTATACAAGAGATAGTAATTGCATTAGCTGTCTCATGATGACTTTGGGGTGTCTATTTTGTGTCTCCTACTCACTCTTCCGTTAAATATAATCTACTGTCTTTATGTTATTTTGGCTCTAAATACATTCATAATTACTTAATTATCAAACATGCTTACCTATTATCAATTCTTCTAACTCACTGTTTTGGGGTAACTTTACTTCTTTTTGCCATTTTGAACTTCTTTGTTCTTGGTAAGCTTTTTTAGATTAGAATGCCGATATTGTTTTAGTCAAGCAGTCCAAAGTATTTAATAAAAAAAATCATGAAGCTGTGAAAAAATGATAAATAAACACATAAACAATTTGTCAGACTAAGGTTTCAGTTTAGTGAGAGTGATGAGCATTAATTATCTATGAACTAATTGAACAATGATTTTTTTTAAACAAGTACTTACATGAGTATACGTGTGGATGTTCTTGTCAGATATGTTGTTCAGGCCAGAAGAGAACTTGCCCAATCTACTCGCTCCTTCCATCTTTATTAGAGGGATTAAACCCAGTCAGCTGGTTGGAGAGGCAAGCGTCTTTACCACTGTGCCAACTCACCAGGTCTCATAAAAGCATGTGGAAGATGCTCTCCCTGGCAGTGTTTGTTCTAAGCATCATAAATACTACTGAAATAGTATTCTTACAAGTTTTGGGTTCCTTGGAAGATGTAGGAATTAAACATTAAGAATGTTACAAGATTTTTATATACAGCTTCAGTTACATGGTTGTGCAATGTAGACTGGATAAGATAAAGAACAAAGGAAAGAAGAAAATGTAAAGGAGGGTGAGTGTTATTTTAAATATGCTTTCTTCTTTACTTTTTTGAGTTAGTCTACAAACAACTTACATTGGAAATGCCTCTGCGATTGTAAGTGGTGGCATTGAATAAGCAGTTGAGTATGAGGTTAAATAAGGGGATTTGTCAAAAATAGAATTGCATGTAGGCCTGGGATCTGGAGCAATCGCACAGAAACAGGGCAGAAATAGAGGAGTTCAGTTCTGAGGCCGCTATAAGCCATCCCTAAATTAGCTAATATATGTGTGTTTGTGCATGTATCTATGGTGTGTCAGTATGCACAAGCATGATATCTGTTACAGACCAGAAAATGGCTATGAGACATGGTTCAAACTCTATGATGCTTGGATCTTTCTATTGTTTCTGACTTGATGTCCCGTGCTCTAGGCGAGCTGGCCCATGGACTTCTGGGCAATTTCCTGGATCAGCTCCTGTCTTGCCATAGAAGACCTGAAACTACACACAGGCATCAATACGTCAGCTTTTTACATGGGCTTGAGGGATCGAACACATATTGCAGACTTTTGTTGCAACTGCTCTTACTTATTGAGCCACTTGCAAGATCTTTTCACAATAGAAAAGAGGCAGAGATGTGAAAGGAAGGTGAAAAGGAAGAAACAGCACGAGGATCCAACACCATCGATGCCAAGTCACGTTCAAAAAGGAAAACTGGGAGAATGTGCAGTTTGCTGCTTAGAAGACAAACAAAATGGCTGTGGGTCAGCCATGGCATAGGCAAAAAACCAGTCTTTACCGACCCAAAAGGACTGTTTCAGTGCCGTAGTGAAACAACCAGTTGACAGAAACATTAATTCTCAATGATTAGGACTCAAGTGGAGAAAACACAAATAGAACAACCAGATAAGTAGCATACAAAGCATGCTGGGAATGTCCCCCTCGAGCTACTACTTGATCTGGTCCAGAGAGGTTAAAGACTTGGAAGTAATCATAAAATGAGCTCCGAAGATGTGCCGACATTAGTTGGCTTCGGAATAGAGAAGAGAATTGTGTAAAAGGAGGTCAGTGCAAGGCAAACTTGAGAGCTGAGGGGAGCCCATACTGGCTGGAGCGGGCAGTTGCCATCATAAGAGTAGGTTGGGTGGTGGGTGTCAGGTATGCAAAGCTGCATTGACTTTGACCTTAGAGCATCATGTATGATTGAGGAATTAGGAGACCTTCTGATGTGGCCATGTCAGGCAGACTTGAGATGACACCGGCCTCTGTGAGCAGAGGGACCTCTAGGTGAGCCAAATGGGAGCTGGAGACAGCGAGCCATCTCTGTGATTAAGGGGAGTGATTACTTCTGTCTGGATTTCAGGAAAATCTGGGAAACAGCAAGATACATAGTAGGGAAGTTTATGAAGTGCCATTTGACAGGGCTTACAACAGTGAGCGTGTGCGTGTGTGCATGTATGTGTGCATGTGTGTGTGCATGTGAATGAGCATGCCTGGGCACGTGCTCAAGTGCATTGTGGAGACCAGAAGACTTCATCTCTATTACTTTCCATTTTATTCCTTTCCGACAGCGTCCCTCACTAAACCCAGAGCCTCCCTTGTGATCTACTTGTCTTCAATCCCTTGGTCCCACTGTTGGATTGACAGGTATCCAAGGAGTGCTGGGGATTTGAACTCAGATCCTCATTCTTCCTGTGCTTTCTGTGCATTTCTTAGCCACTGAGCAATCTTTTCAGCTTCATCATTTGTTCTAATTTTTATGAGGCTAATGGATTTAATTTAAATATATCCGAGAGACTTCTGAGCTCCTTCTAGATTTTCCTGCCTATATTGTCCTGATGCTAAGCATTGGCTCAGAACTAAGATGATTAGGTCCCTCCAATTTCTTCTTCCTGTATGAGGGTACCACTCACCTAGGAATGCCTGCTCTTCCTGCATGCTCCCAGTCTCCAGAGTGTCTGACTCACATTCTGTCACTTGATTTTTCCTTTCTCTTCTCTGGCCCCTTCCTTTTCACTTTGATCCTGTCCAGGACAATTTTAGACACTAATTTTCCTCAAGTGTGCTCTTAAGTTCTACACTCTTCATTTCTAGCATCCACATTTGCAAACCATTCTTTGCCTGATCCGTCTTTTTCTCTTCTTAGTTTATCTTTCCAATAGGAGATTCTGTTTCCTCTCTTCCCACCAAACAAACTGCATCGTCACTTTGGCCTGACATTCGGACAAATTAAGACACCCTTTCCCTATGGGTTTCCGTTCACCTTGTCACAGCTGGCAGCACAGTGCCCGAAAAAGATCCTAGCATCAGTGCTTGCTGGTTGCATGACTTAGGTTGACTTATTCAATGACTTATTCATTTTCATCTGAGATTAGGTAAAGCGATGCATTTACTGTGGCATTTTTAAGCCTGAACTCAAAGACCTGTTTCCAAGTGTTACCTGGAATGATGCTGGTGTGACTGGATGAGTTTTCTGGTACTGTTCTGGTAGCCTCCCACTCTTCCCCATCCACGCACACAGGTCTACTTGACTACCTGACTACCTGCTGAGCACACCGGATAGTTCTGTCTCTTACTCTTCCCCATCCACCCACACGGGTCTACTTGACTACATACTGAGTATACCTGACAGTTCTGTCTCTTTACTTTCCTCCTCTTTGTAATCTACTGCTGAGGAGCAGTTTCATTTTTGGAGGGCTTTCCTCACAACACAGCCTCTTCCATCTAAATTCTTTTCTGTTTCCAGGAATAGCTCCTCCCTCCCTCTCTCTCTCTCTCTNGGTCTACTTGACTACCTGACTACCTGCTGAGCACACCGGATAGTTCTGTCTCTTACTCTTCCCCATCCACCCACACGGGTCTACTTGACTACATACTGAGTATACCTGACAGTTCTGTCTCTTTACTTTCCTCCTCTTTGTAATCTACTGCTGAGGAGCAGTTTCATTTTTGGAGGGCTTTCCTCACAACACAGCCTCTTCCATCTAAATTCTTTTCTGTTTCCAGGAATAGCTCCTCCCTCCCTCTCTCTCTCTCTCTCTCTCTCCTTCAGAAAACAATTTTTGTTAACATTTTCCACCCCCAAATCTAGATGTTGCTACCCTAGTTTGATGCGTGTTGGCGTATGGTTTATCAGTTCCAAAACAAAAGTCAGTGTGCCTGCCGTGCTCACTGGTCCCGGAGTTCCCTGAGTAGAAGGGATGCTCAATGTGGCGTCAGTTATTCATGGTTGAGAATGCTGATTGCCTTACAGTCGACTGCTCCTTCCCACACCCACAGCTATCCTTTCCCTTCCCACACAGATGGGTTTAGAATCTACTTTCGGTCAAGGGATATCAAGTGACCTGAACTACATCTTTCTTAGCAACAGGTCCTTTCAGGTTAGGATTCTTCCACACTGAAGAGGGCTGAAGTTTTTGTACTGGGCTCCCTGGAACTTCTAAGGGTTTTCTAACTAAGTCCTTTTGACTCAAATGTCACTGATTTTCTGTTCCAAGTCCTTGTGTTTTTCTTCCTCTCAATTTTCCATAATTCCAAGAAAGCGTTTTAGGACAGGCGTTGAACTACCAGCTTCAGACTGTTCTGTGCAGAGGTGTTCAGTGATTGAACTCTTTAAAATGGCACAAAGAGGAATATTTAATATCTTTTCTGTTTTCTGCCTAATTTCCTCTAGTCTGAGTTCTCCTGAGCAATGGCCTTAAGGGCATGAACTGCCTTTCCCCCCAGGTTGTTCTGAAAGCATGAATCAGGATTGATCCTTATTTTATTCATGGCTATTCTCGATAATTTACAGATCCTGCAATGAGGGTTTATTTTTCCCCTCTGAAAGCTTCGGGGATGCTTTTGTCAGGATTTGGGGAATGTGCTCCAGGAGCAGGGTGATGAATTGAGTGTTGCCTCAGAAAAAGTCAGGCTGTCACAGAACATATTTGTCTCCTTCCAGGAAGCAGGGCAGCCTAAGTACAGATCTTTTAAAAAGCCGAGTGAGAAGCTCTAGGATAAGGGAGGTCAACGTGACATGGTTTTCTACTTATTCATAGCTTATTGACTACCTGGGCATAAAGAGTACACTGAAGTCCATGGCCATCCAAACACAAGCTTTGCTTCTTCCTTGTGCTAGTGTGGTTATCAGAAAAGACGGACAATTCTGCGGATCTTAATGTGACATAAGACTCTGATGTGCTGTCCACAGAAGGCGATGATAGGACTTGTCATAGCATTATTCTGTAGAAAATATAAGCAATCTTTTCTGTTAAGCCAGGTACCAAGTATCAAAGAGGTTGGGCAGAGTCAGAAAGTGGGAATGAGAAATACATTTCCTATAAAGCATCTTAAATTGAGATTACAATCAAAACATTCCACTCTAACAATATTTTCCCTCAAGAAAACCTGTTTTTATGCTCCTAATAGGACATTTAATTTTCATGTGCTGAGGTGCTGGGCATCAAACCCCAAGCCTTAGGCATATCAGGTGAGGGGTACACAACTGAGCTACATTCCTGGCTGGCTTCCACTTAATCCTTCCACTCTTCATAAAGCATCAGTGCTGGTAAGATACCTCAGCAGGGGATTGCCACCAAAGCTGATGATCTGAGTGAGCCTCTGAACACACGCATTGCAAAGAGAGAACTGATTCCTGTAAGTTGTCCTGTGACCTCTTTCCTGAGGACTGAGGCATGCACATCCTGCTCCACACCCCCCACCGACATAAAAACTAAATGCATGTGGCAATAAAAAACTTCAGCCATTATCATTCAACCAGCTCAAATACTTAAGATCCATATTTTATGTGCAATATAGAAAGAGAATTTAAAATAGGAATATTCCCTTTTATCCAAGCCTGCTCTACCAACATCCTCTTATAACTGCTATTTTGAGAGGAAGATTTAGTCCTTCCGTAGAATATAAATCTTTAGAGGAGCCTCATCAGTCATTCATTCTTACTCTTTCTCCATCTCTCTCAAGACTGAGAATGATATCCACATTCTATTTATTCAAACTATACTTCTCTCTCTAAGAAGTCATACAACTTGAGATCATCAAAATCTCTTGCTCAGGACACGCCCAGTAAAGTAGATTTCGAAGAATATCTGGTGAAGGAGTCAGAAAGCTGCCTGATCCGAGTTTGATGCTACTCCCCACCTAGTGAAAGAGTAGGAACAAATCTTGCAAACTGTCCTCTGACCTGGACATGTGCCCTGTGGCAGCTGTGTGCCCACCCCAGATGTCCACAGCCTTAAATCTAAATGCAAACGAAAACCTGCATTTCAAATATATAAGCTAAATTCAGTGTGCTGGGAAATTAGGTTCTTTTTTCCCTCCCCTACTCATTTAATAAAATAAGGTATCAAACAGTCAGCAAAGATTAACATGAATTAGAATGTGTGAGCTTTAAGAGTTAGGAAACAGAGTTAAATTAGCCACAAGACATAGGAGTGGTGAATGTAACATAAGGTAGTGGATTCTGAACTTTGAACAATATAGAAGATACACACACACACACACACACACACACACAGAGAGAGAGAGAGAGAGAGAGNGGCCCCTGTTACTGCTCTCCACTCTTCAGCTGTAAGGGAGTGACTTCGTGGGATTTTATGGTGGCTGGGGTGAGTGGCTTGCCATTCTGGAATTTTGATCCCTGGGCCCAAAGAACGGGAAATCCATTTCCACCTAGCGTTCTTCTGACCTCCAACACGCCCTGTGGCATGTGCCCACCCCTTACCAACCCAAAATAAATACAATTTTTAAATGTATTAAAATATTTTAAATACAAAAAAATGCTTTAGAACAAATAAAATGAATTAAATGATTATTCGTTCATCCTAGCATATTTGAATTATTAACACTTCACCAAATAATCTCTATAAAAATATTACTACTTTATAATATTATCAACAGTTTACAATCTACTAGACCTTCATTATGCTATGTAATTGATAAAAATATTCTCAATTCACAGTCACAGTTCATGTCCTCAGCAAGCACATATATCTGTTGGCTAGTGTTTAGGCAAGGCAATTTAGTACTGGACGTTATTCCAAAGACTTTCTGTTCTGGTAAGAAGTTCAATTTTGTATCCATATAATTGTTTCTGTTACAAAAGATTACCTCTTACTGACACATTCCAGTCACCAGCAGAAAATGGTAAGCTACCTAGATTACTCAGCTTCTATAGCAAACCTTTGATTAATAGTAGCTCATATCCCTAAAATATATTTGGTCTTCAAGTAAGGTTTTCTTGATTGGTTGTTAGGTCTTGACTCTGAACAATTTGGATAAAATAAAATTATGAATTAATAGTTTAAAATGTCTGTGCACTTTTGAATAGTATTAAAATACTAGCTGACCCAAAGGGCTAATGTTTTGTTTTTTTTTTTTTTTACTTTTACAGAAACCAATTTTGGAGAAACCAGTCACTTGCCTTCTATGAATCATGTTCTATACATAAACCTTCCCATAAAAAAGTAATAGTTAAAAAAATCTGAAATCAAGCAGTGAAATCTTAATATGTCACATATTATTTAACCAATGTACTGTTTTCCAGTGAACTCAGCAAATAGTCTTGAATACCTTTTACTGGCCAGGAATCATAGTCTGTGTTGAAGAGCATGTGGTTTAATTCAAAGATTTCAATAGGCCCATTGTTAGAGGCTCTGCCATATAAGGGTTGAACAGAGAAGGTGAGGTTTTTATTTTACAATCTCTTTTCTCCCCCTCAAAACTGATATATTTTTAAAAGGACTCCTTTTTATTCCTTCAAAACAATTCTTCCTAGAAAACAAAATGTACTGCATTCTGAATATGTCATAAATTTAAAAGTAACATACATTGTTAAAAAAAATACTCAGATGAATCAGAAATCTCTATAATACAAAGTAAAAAATTTCCTCTCTCAAAGCATTATCCACACATACTTCTGTTCGCAGTGACCACTGCTGGAAGTAATGTCCCAGAATTCTTCAAAAGCATAGATGTATGTGAATATAATGCAAATGTGTGGATACATATGAACATGTATACAAGTTCTGAGAACATGTTTTTATAGTAACCTGATTATGAGTAAATGTAAGTAACATAGAAGTAGATAAAAATAGAGTAGTCTATAGTCACATGCAATATTTTAAGAGCTATTTTAAGTAAAGTAACATGTGGTTGTAGAAGAATAAGCTTTTCCTACTCCACATTTTTACAGTCTAAAAATAGTTCTTTCTGTGTATGTGGACTTGTGAAATTTCACATAAATATATATGCAGAGCTATGAAATGTTTTCAAATAGTTACCATTGAGAAATACCCACAGGTAGTGAACAGATCAATAAAGTAAACTCCTGAACACCAGCACATAAACTAAAGTGTAAAACATAGCCACCCTTCTAGAACTCCCTCATTCCCAACTCTTGATCTCCACTCTGTGCAGACTCCTTCCCAAAAGCCTCCACTGTTCCTTTTCTGCCAGTTTCCTCTACTTTCTTAATTTTATCAATGTATACATACACCTGTAAACACTTCCTGATTTTGAGTTTGTTTTTTTTAAATGTTTGTTATTTATTCCATATGAAAGTGTGTGCACCTCTGTGAGTTTATGTGCACTGTGTTCATGCAGGAAGAAGCCAGAAGCGGCATGGGATACCCAGAACAGGACCTACATGCACTTGTGAGCTACCATGTGGGACCTGGTCCTCTCTAAGAGTAGTAAGTGCTTTTAACTGCTAACCCCAGCTCCAGATTTTAGGGTTGGTATTTATAAATAAATAGATAGATGGATCAATTTATCATATGTATTTCTTGAGTATGGCTTCTTTTATTTCAAGTATGTTCTATTTTTAAATTAATATATCTTGGGCATTTTGATTCACTTACATTTGCAATATGAAATCAAACACATTCGCTGATAAATAATTTTACTATTTTCAACATTATAAATAATGTCTTAAAATCATTTGGGGCATTTACATTCACAGTTTAGTTATTTTAAAATTAAAAGGCAATATACAACTGTAAAATAAGAAGGTGGCATATCTATTATTTCAGAATTACTGAAGTATTCAGTGCTAAAGACATTGAAATAGCAGGCTTTTCCTATTTCCAGACCCCTCTCTAAAACTTATATTTTGTTAAAAGGACAGTAAAAATATTTGGAACACTAATGCTGCTTTCACTTCTTCGCAGTTTTTGGTGCTGGGGATTGAAGCACAGCCTGTGCTAGGCTAGCCCTCTACTGAGGCACAGCCCCAATCACTATGCTGTGTTCACTTGTTTGCCAGCACTCACAGTTACTAGAGAAACTTAGTAAAATATTTGTTAGTATTTAATACCTTTAAATATGACCCTAATACATCAGGATACAATCTGATTTATTGTGCTATATCCAAGACAATCCAAATTATGATTGTGGTAGCAAAACAGGTTATTTCTCACTCATACAACAATCTAGTGCAGTGGACAGTGGACAGGGTGGAGAAGACAGCCCTAGTCCAAAAGGTTGCCTGTGCATATTATTACCTGTATGGTAGAGGCTGTTCTTCCACAATGTCCTTATTTTCAGAAGTGATAAAGATAAAATAGGAAATTGATATAAATAATTTCTCATGAGGAAGAACAGAGGTGTGCACATTCTAATGCCAGACAATACGGTCCCTAGGCTGCGGTGATTGCTGAGTCAGTAAAGTACATGCTGTACAAGTATGAAGATATGAGTTTGATCTACAGCATCCACATGAGAATTTGGGGGAACTGGCACATATTTCCAGGATGGTTGAGACAGGTGGATCTCTGGGGCTCATTAGGCAATCAGACTAGGTTAATGAGTGAGTTCCAGGCTATTGTCTCAAAAACAAAATGAAGGAACCTAAGGAACAACAACCAAGTTGACCTCTGGTCTCCACAAAGAACACACATGCGCACATCTGAACATACACACACACACACACACACACACACACACACACAAATGCAAAGCCAAGGAAAAAGTGACCACATCTAGTTATGAAATAATTGAGGGTGGGTGGATTCTAGCTCTGTGCCCACATGCCTTCCTCAAGTTGGCATCAGTTGGGGTTAATTTCCAGAAAGAAAATGGATACTGGAGGTAGTGCTAATCAGGGCCAGAGCTGGAAATTTACAAATAGGAGTTCCTTAACTCCTATGTTCTCAAAATGTCACTAGCCATTGAGCTAGGAAGGCATTCTTTTCTATTTAATTTAAAATTAATGCTGCCAAGTACCCTTAGAATCCCATACTCTATTAGAATTTACTAGGATAACCAAGTATCGATTTTCCGTTGATAAGAATCAATGAACAGAATATCTAAAACCATATAGGTCAAGTCAAGAATCTTAAGAGGACTATTTTATTGACTCTTCAAAAAATTATGAGGTGAAGTACTATTACTGTCTGACTACAGATGAATAAACCACAATGATGTAGAGGCCCTTGCCTGTGCTTCAAAGCTAGTCTTTACTGCAGGCTAAAGATCTGAACAAGTCTATGTTTGTACAGCAAGGTCTTTCCATTTACAGAAACTAGCCTTTATACATGTTCAACATAAAATTTGTTGAGATCAATGTTTAGATGTAGCAATTTAAAATGGTACAATTATTAGTAGAAGATATCTGAGACAGGCCAACCCCAATCTTTAAAGGTATTAGCTGTCTGTCATTCACTGAACCAACCCATGTCCTGGCAAGTGGCACCACAGACGTGTCAGTCTTGCTGGAACGGGTGTCTAAGCAACTTTTGTCCTTGTACCCCAGCACTCCACAACTGTAATCTGTTCCCTTCCTTACCCATAAATGTCTTCTGACACCAAGTCCTAGGAAGTTAAGATGGTATCAGGATCTCGGGGAAATACACAGGAGCACCAATCTCTGTACGATGGCAATAACATGGCGTGCTCCTGGCCATTAGTAGAGAGAGGACAGTCTCTTACCCACTTTCCAAACCAGATATATGGCATATTCAGCATGGAGGTTGTCCCATTTGTGAACATCTTTGGTCTCCAGAGGTTAGTAAAGGCATTGAGTAGCACACAGTGAAGATACTCAGTACTTCTTCTCTACTATCACCCAGGGTAAAGTGGTTTGAAAATGAAATGTCTCTTGTAAGCTCATATTTGAACACTTGGACCCAGCTGATGGTACTGTTTTAGAAGGCGTAGAAGCTATGGAACTGTAGTACGGAGAAGCGGACTGTGTTCCCGGCACCCAGGTACCTTAACCCCCGAAATAAACACATGGAAATTGTATTAATTAAACACTGCCTGGCCCATTATCTCCAGCCCCTT
>LOEQ01004213.1:41647-59381 GCA_001685075.1 Bramus lutescens
TTTTGGAACGTTTGATCTTTCATCAAATCCTGTCAGTCTTAACATGCCTGGAATCTGACTGCAGCCATTACCACCATTCCAGTCCTAGGCCCATCACTGCTCTTTAGGACTACATTCCTGGACCAGCAGCTGGTTTTTGCATCTCCATGGCCTGTTGGACCCAGCCCCAGCATGGTCTTTAAAACGTTGATTATGATCATAAACCTTCCCAGGTTCAGCTCCTCATTGTGACTTAGCTGCTACAGATCTTTTAATCTTGTTCTATTTCACTACTTCTATTCTACTAATCACAATTCTTGGGACAGGTTATATTTGGCATTAAGCTTATTATACAATTATAAAGCCAACATTCGGTTCCTGAGGGGAAATGATGGGATTATGCTTCAAGTATTGTTGGAGAAGTCTGGGTCACAGTAACATTTTGGCTGGTTTTTCAGCCCAGACCCTTGTCTTCCATGTTTACTTTTAAGAGCTGTTTAAAATCTTAAGATTTAGGATAATGTATTTTTTAAATTAAGTCTGCATTAAGTATTTCAAAAGCTCTATTTCAAAACAAGGACTGCGTTATGCAGATTTTGGTGGGTTTTTTGTCTTCTGTTTTGGTTATTTTACTTTTTTGTAATTTAGCTTAATAGCTAAAAAGAAATTACTACTTAAAATGCTGCATAGTCTTTTTTTTTTCCCAAATCTGTAAAAAGAGGGTTTCTTTCCCATCCGAGGTTGGATTGACTCACGAGAAAATAGTAGATTGGATTTGTGACACTGGTGTGAAGGGTTTGAGGCAGAGAAGAGTGTTTGTGACATTTTTATTCAACTCCCAAGAAGCCTGAACTTTGCTTCTGTCTGTCACTGCAGGTCATGTCAGAAACCAGGTGTCACTTAGTATAATTATGTAGTAAATTATATAATTATGTAATGGCTCTGATTTATTTTGTGTACTTGGAAATATGTGGATATATATACATATATATCATAGATCTTGTTGCAGCACTAACCTGAAATGGTAAACAGGAAGAGTTCCCTATTCACACCAGGTTTCTTATACTTTCTCTACTCTTGACCTCTTTGTCAAAATACTTTTTATATGCCCCTAGTATTTAAATATGAAACTAGGTATTTAATGAAACATTGATGATAAATTATACAGAAATCTACTTTTTGTTTTAAGACAATTCTTTTGTATACATATAATTTTACCATTTATTAAAACAATCATTTATGTTTATTAATGTATGCTTGGGTATCTTGTTTTTACAGAAAGAATTAAAATCTTGGCAGGATCTTTGATACTGCAGGATGTAGACATCTTCAAAGTTGTTCAGAGTTAGTCAGTATTTATATTTTAAGATTGTTAGTGCCAAGAGCACATAGTACAAAATGATGAATATATGTTAAGGCAGTCTTAGAAATTGTTGGAAATCCTACCCTAATCCCAAATCAAGTGTTTTTGCGGTCTGTAAGTAAACATTTCCATTTCAGTAAGAGCAAAAAACTTTTTTGCTGCAGTATACACTAAAAACACTACAGTTCCTAGCATACAGCAGTTTTGAATATGAGCTGAGAGGTTTCAGGTGTTGTCCATTGACATTGTGTGAAGTGACAGCATGCACAATGCCTGTAAATGTATCTGTCTTGTGTTCAGAGCCAAGGTTACCATGCAGTCATATGTTCCAATGCAATATGAGTTTGATTTTCATAACTGAAAATAAGTTTTATCACTGAACATTCAGAATATTCAGAAACCTTTTACTATTGCAGATTTTTGGACCCCTCTCCCACATTCAATTACACATTCCCGTATGAGAGGTCATGACCCAGAAGCTGGGTTTTTTTTTGTTTTGTTTTGTTTTGTTTTTTGGTTTTTTGGTTTTTTGAGACAGGGTTTTTCTGTAGCTTTGGAGCCTGTCTTGGAACTAGCTCCTGTAGACCAGGCTGCCTCTGCCTCCCAAGTGCTGGGATTAAAGGGGTGCACCACCACAGCCCAGCTCTATTTCTTTTCTGTACTTGAGTCTCTTTTGTAAACTGTGTACAGGGTTGGCTTAAGGGATAAATTCAGTGAAACTTCTAAGTGGTTAAAGAAATCTTTTGACTAAATAATGTCAAAAGTAGCTTTTCTTTCTGTTTCCAATCTGATGTGGTGCTTCTTGGCTGGATGTAGACATCAGATTACTGTCTTTCTTATTGCTCAGATGATGCTCAGTTAAGCCCTAGAGCTGTGGTTCTCAACCCTTACTCCTCTAGCTCCAAAAATATTTATATTACAACTCATAACAGCAAAATTACAGCTATGAAATAGCAATGAAAGTAAGATTCTGGTTGGGGGATCTCGACAATTTTAGGAACCTTTATTAAAGGGTCACAGCATTAGGAAGATTGAGAACCACTGCCCTAGATTTTTCAGAAGAGCCACTTGCTGCAAACATTTGATAAAAGCTAAACAACAAAGAATGAAGCTCCATCAAAACCCATTCCTAAATGGGAATTGAATGAAAAAGAAATAAAAAGGAAGCAAACATAACTGCAACTAGGTATTGTGGAGGAAAAAGCTTATTATAAACCTGTGGGAGAGCATGGCCAGAGGCAGGGACACCTGGGAGATTCCAGAGTGGACATGACGCGACCCTGAGCCTTGTGGGGGCAGGGGACCCAGGTGCAGCAGCCTGGAGGTCCAAAGGTACAAAGAGAGGGCAAGGAAAATGATTGGATTATGTGGAGGAGCAGCCCTGTCCCTGGGCTAGAGGTTCAGGATGGGGGATGGGGACATGCCCAATGGAGGACCTTGTAACTAGTGGGGTCTGAGGGATGTTTGGAGGATAAATAGGCACCTCAGCCCTTTGTCCGGGCTTTGAGACCAAACAGGAATGTATTGAGTGAGTTAAGAATAATTGTAATGTGTGCTGTGTTATATTGGGCCACCTAGAAATACCTTTGATTTATATTTTATATTTTATTTATTACTTCAGACACATTTTATATTTTATTTATTTATTATTTAGAGACAGTATTTCTTTGTATAGCCCTGGTGGTCCTGGAACTCACTGTGTAGACCAGACTGGCCTCAAACTCAGTGATCCACCTGCCTCTGCCTNCTCCCAATGGCTAGGATTAAAGGTATGTGGCTGCACCACCACCTTCTGGCTTTATATTTTAAATATACAGTGATTTGAGCATTACTTCTTTTCATGTGTGTATGTGCCTCATCCACACAGCTCTGCCATGTAGGCATGTATGACCAGAGTTTAACATTAGATGTCTTCCTTAGACATCTTCCTTTATTTTATTTTATTTTATTTTATTTTGAGGCAGAAGTTCTCACTGAACCTGGAGCTTGGTGTTGCAGTTAATCAGGCTAGCCAGTCAGGCCCTGGGATCAGCTGTCTCCATTCCAAGAGCTGGGGTTACAGGCACACATGACTTCATCCCAAGTGCTGGGGTTACAGGCACACATGACTCCATCCCAAGTGCTGGGGTTACAGGCACACATGACTCCATCCCAAGTGCTGAAGTTACAGGCACACATGACTCCATCCCAAATGCTGGGACAATAAAAATCCACGTGGACAAAGAACTAGCATGTTTAAAATAACTGCTTAGAGCAGCTTTTGTTTTTGAGACTGTGTTTCTCTGTGTTCTGTTCTGGCCAACCTGGAACTAACTCCCTTTGTGGACCAGGCTGGCCTCAAACAAAGAGATTTGCCTGCCTCTGCTGGGATTAAAGGTGTGTGCCACCACCAACCAGCCAAGCAGCATTTACTTTTAGAACTTCAATTACTGATAGCAAGCCTAGTTTGGAATGCTCATGTTAATAAATATGTGTATGTGTGTAAAGTTCACTTTGCTTTGGCAGACAGTGGGGAAGAACCACTTTAGGCTATGGGAGGTATGCTAAGAGTGGTGTCTGAAGGGGCTGCCTAGCCATCTGAGTACTTAGAGGTAGAGAAGAAGGCTTGTATTTGGTTGTCAGGTGATACATACATGAAATGGACCATAAACTGCCAAAGGACACTAAAAGCTTAATTTGAGAGACTCTAGGGCAGACCGACTGTCGTGGATGACTGCTCGCCCTGGAGCCACCTTAATACCATTTTTCTCTGGTGACTGATACTCAAACTATCAACACACCTACCTTATCATTCCCCCTGGGAATGTCTGTGGGTTCACCATATCCTATTGGCTTCAAATGCAAGTCAGACTGACTGAGTCCTTTAGCACCACTTTCAGAGTATTCTAAACATCCCATTGGGGCTGTTTTCAAAGCCATTTTCCCAGGCTTCCCCTACCGTAATCCATTTTTCTTCCTGTATTTTAAAAGCTGCCTTCCTTTTTAAAAAATCATCTTTCAACAACTTTCTTTCTTCCTTCCTTCTTTTCAGATTACTTTCTTACTCAGAAAAGTATAAGCCTCTAATTGTTATCACCTTGAAGACAAGCTTAGACATCATTGGTGGAAGAGGAAGGAGGAAGGTTGGAAGGTTATTTAACAGGGCGATACCTTTTTTGAGCAGAGACCTTGAAATCTGAGATTTAAATTGTCTTTCCTATTCTGTGGCAGACAGAAACTAAAAGCAAAGACAAATCCAGGGCAGGAGAGCTTAGGCAGGAGTCAAAGTTTCTGTTTGGCTCCAGTTTCTGTCCTTCATTTTGTCTCCAATGTCTCAGATCTCTCTGCTGCAGATCTACCCCATCGCTTTCCCTGAAGACACTCTTGCCCTTGAGCTTGTCTTTCCTAATCAGCCTTTCGGGTGTCCGTTCTAAGTCACAGGCTCCACTTCCTTGGAGTTCTTACTTTGTTTCCTGGTAAACTTAACCTAGTGCTTGATCATTCTCAGGATTTTCCCTTCAAAACTGTGAACTCCTGGTCCCCATGCTCTCACATCTCCCATAGCAGATGTGTGCCGAGGACACACATGCATGAGAAAAGTAGGATGAAATAAGAAGCTAAGTCCCTAGGGTTTGTTATCAGCTTAGTTATGAATGGAACACAAGGACCAGGGATGGAGAGAGAATATCAACTGTAATTTCTAAGTCTTCTATATTTGGAATTCTGTGATTCTAATTGCAAGTAATTGACTAACAGAATATGATGTGGGAGAGCGAGAAGAACCGTAAGTTAATTCTGGGGCTGTGAGCCTCAAGAGCCAAGAAGCCATCGCCAGACAAGTCAGAAGGTTGCCAGGTTTGTCAGGGCGTTATGTTAGTGCTTGTCAGTCAGTGAATGCTTGCTGCCACAGGTCTCTAATGACTGTCCTGTAGGCAGTAATAAGCAGCCATCTTCAGGAAGACAGCTGAGGAATGGAAAAGAGATCCAGTTGTCATCACACCAGTATAGCAGGCTTGTAGGGTGGGGCTGATCTAGAATGAGGAAAGGGCAGGTTCTGGCTTTTGAAATAAGGGCTGGTATCTCTTAGCACAAGGAAGAGGGAACGTGCAGAGGAGAAGTCAGCAATTTGAAAAGAGTTTGCTTTTAAATGGCACAGAACAGTTAGTGAACTTGGTGGAGAATTTCAGCTGCAGCATGTGAGTGGGAGTGGACCGGCTCTGACCCGCCTCCCAGGGAGTGCTCAGTGCTGTAATCAGGGGAGTCCAGGACCGACAGAAATGCTGAGAACTTGGGAACATGCTCTGGAGGGCAACCCTAAATCTGTGCTCATGGCTGATTTACTTCAGGAAGAGGAAGGTTAGCAGTAGAAGATAGTTTGGGGTGAGATTCGCCTGGAAGCAAAGTAATCCATACTTTGCTGTTTTCAAGAGAGCCTCTGAATGAGTCACCACCATTGATTGTGCTTTTTTCCAAATACACAATTACCTTTTTAATCTTTAATTTTTAAAGAACTTCCTTTTCTTATACCAAGAGTGAACTTGTCACTGGGAGCATTATGATTCTTTCCCTAAGTCTGAAGTTAAATATTGCCTTCTGAGGGTAGACCTGAAATACCATTGCCTGCTGTGACGCTTCCCTGGGACATTATCTGTTTTCTTTTTGTAAATAATAACACCACTTTATTTTAGATTCAGTTATTCCCATGGCGAGAGAAAATGCATTCTTCCTACCCTCTTTACTCTGTTTTAAGCCTGATGAGCACAATTCCACAAAGGTGTTTGGGAGGAATAGAAGTTGTGTGCGCTGTGCAGAAGGAAGGGCCACACAAGGCTTCTCTTTATAGTTCAGGCAGAAATGAGACAGATACTACTTTTATTTTTGTTCATTGTGTTTAAATGTAAGGTAATGAAAGGTATTTCACAAGCTGATGTGTTCCTATTAAATACTGTTCAAGTCTATAATTTCCCCGTGACTCTCTTAATAATTCAGAAAGCCTTCCCTTGGATCATAGACTGGTTACCCTTGGAAATGTGGCTAATATTTGCCAATTTAGCTGTTCCTCCAAATGCACAGCTCTGTGATAAAATGCTACAAGAAATTATACTCTCCTAGTAAGGGTTCTATAAGTGAACTGGCAGCCATTTTACTCAAGTAGAAACTAGTCACAGGCCATGGAGAGGAGGATACAGAACTACTGATGATTCCTGGATATTTAAAATTTTTAATTTGTGGCATTCTGTTGAGTGTTTTTTTTTCCCAAAGTTCCTCAAATTTTCCTTTCCCTTTTCCCACTCCTCTTAAAAATAGGAAACTATGAATTATTTTGAAAGACTGAATTAGTGTATTTTTCTTGCAGATCATGTCAGTCAGTTTGCAGTCATGATCACTACACTGCCCAAATCTACTCTTTGGTTGTATTAACCATACAAATGTGAGCAGCTCATCAACACTTTTTAATGTGATTGCATGTTGAAGTCAGCATGTAATAAAACTGTTTTCTTTCATATTGTGAGATGAAGAAAACACATAGATTTTAGGTTTAATTATTTAGTTCTTTGTCATAGTAACTAAAGTTTATCTGTTTCTTTTTTGTAGAATTTAATTCCTTTTCGACCTTCAATTCAGTTCCAGGGGCTCCAAGGGGTGAGTACTATCAGTTTAGGAAAACAATCTAATTGACATACCTAAAGCTTTAAAATTTTCCTTTCATTTTACTCTCTGTATAATCGGTTACGTATTTTGTGAGCTTCATGACTAAATGAGATCTTCTGTCATGTTTAAGGTGCTTGGATTATCTTTATGGAAAACACAATTCAGGGCCAGTTACAGGGCTTCTTGCATTTGAACCTTTTCACTGAAGATTAAACATCATGGCTTTATGGAAATATATTGTATTTACCACAACTAAACAATTCTATGCAAGTTAGTACTACAGTTGTTCATATTAATGAAATGTAGCTAAGGTCTTAATCTTTTAATTTGACACAGTAGGAAAGTAAATGTATATGTAGAGAATGAGCTTTGCTAATATAGGCAGTTTTGTATGGCTGTCTTATTCTACATTTGGGGGTAGCTTGGAGGTGGTATTTACCAAAACCAATAAGCATAATATATAACTCTTAATTAAGTGGACCTATGAATTTTGTGTTTTTAATGATTAGTTAGCTTTGTAAGTAAAGTGTCAGTGTTACTTTTTATTTTTTTATATTTATCACTTTATTTTATGTGTATGAATGTTTTGCTTGTGTTTATATATGTGCATCACATGCATGCTTGGTGCAATCGGGGGTGAGAGGAGGATAGCTGGAGTTACAGATGGTTGTGAGCCACCAGTAGGTGCCTGGAATGGAACCTGGGTTCTTTTCAGAAGCAGCAAGTGCTCTTTATACTGCTGAGCAATCTCTTCAGCCCTAGTATTACTTTTTAATTGTTGCTATTGATATTTAACATTAACAAACTAAATAGGTGTTTATTTTGCTTCCTGGCTTGAATTAAGAAGTTTCTATTCCTAGATGCTAGCTATATAGCATGGTCATTTGGATTACCTAGTAGTGGATTTTAGGGCTTCTAGAGAAAAAGCAAGCTCAAGGAGGAGGGTCATAAGCTTGATCACTGTAAATTACAAACTTGTGACTTTTTGTAATATCAGAAATATGAAAATGTGCCTATGTGAATTAATGCAGTCTTTGCAAACCTTATAATTTGAAAATCTTTGGAACCAGATTAATTATATCATTCAGTGTACTACTGAGTCTTTTGTATAATGCTTACTTGAAGGAGATGTCTGTATGGGTGTCAGCTTTGCTTCTATATGACAGCTTTACAATGAAGTCCTTTCTTCCTCCTAAGTAACTAAGTGTGCTTGCTTGGATGGGCACTAATTGAAACAAGCGTACTGATGCTGTACTTGAGGGGTTGGGTCAGTAGTTTCTTTAAGGCTTCTGCAGTTCCCTGCAGATTTTAATGGCATCAGTAATATTTGAAGGAAAGCTCCCTGGCAAGCCTTAGTCATAGAGCCTGAAGAGCTCTGGCTTCCCAGGAAAGGGGAGAGCAGCACATCAGGTGCAGTCTGAGCTGTGCTGCTCGGAGCTGGCAGGGCCACTGCTCTCATTGACTGCCTCTTCTCCTAATTTTCTCCTTAACTCGGTTGAGATCTCAAACTAAGAATATGCAAGTAAAGGACATTTTCTTAGGAGGCACCAAGTTAGACAAAGGCTAAATGATAGGGAATAGAACCTTGGGTCTACCAGACTCTGGTTCCAATTCAGACATGCAGTCTTCACAGAGGCATGGGTTTCTACAATCTACCTCTTACTTACCCTAAAGGGTCCTGGGTACCACAGAGCAGGCAGCTTACAGAAGAGACAGACATTGGGCTGGGCTTTCTTTTCCAAATACCTTACCCCTCTGCACAGCTATCCTCGAGCCCATGTGTCCAGCCCTCTCCCCACTACTATGTCCCTTGCCTGAATATAGTTTGCCACCAAAGTTAATTTAGTTGTAAAATGACAGATTAACAGATAAGCTTTCAGTTCAGATTATCTTCGGGTAGTGAAGGAGCTGGAACCCACTGTAGACTGAGGGTGGGATGTTTGGCTCCACCTTGCTCGCTCTCTGTATCTCATCAACACCCTGTCCCTTTTATTATTCTCCTGGGAACAAAATTATGGACTCAGCATTGTTTTAGAGCCTGCAGCTGCATTCCAACTGCCCTTCCCCCTTCCTTTTGCAGAGCTCTCCCCAGCCCTTTGGGACTTAGTAAAAACAAAGACTCATTACAGGGGAGAGAGTGGGTTGGCACAGCCCACAGGGAAAAAGCAGAGCCATAACTGTGAGGGTCTTCTATACAGTGCTCCTCTGTTTTTCTTTAGAGTCCTGATAATTTAACATCGCCTGTGCTGATTGCTTTAAAAACCCTTCAGAAGTATGATTACAGACTTCCTGTGTGGAAAATATTTAGGGTTTTAAATTGGAAGGTTTAAATTTAGAATTCCCACAAAAGATACTATTCCTTAGTGAGAGATGTTGCCGTTTTCCGTCAAGTGTAATTGGAAATGGCCTGGACTGCCATGGTCGTGCCACCTGGAAGCAAATTGGCAGTGTACTGAAACATTGTTCAGTACCCTTTAAAAAGTGAACATATTGTGTTGCAGATAGTTCCTATTCGCCTGATGAAATTCATACTGAGTTTGCATGAATATGCTATTCCTCATTGCTAATTATAGGATCTTTCCCACTTTGGTAATGTCTATAGAAGGTCAGAATTTTGTCCTTGGCAGATTTGCTTTTAAGCCTATTTGCTTTTTCATTTGTTTGAACATGTTCTGTTAGGTTGATGTTAACTTCTACATAAATACAGACTGAAACATTAAAGTATGGCAGTATGCTGTTAGAGGGTGGAATTCTAAGAGTCATTGATTACTTGGGTTTCACCTCTATAGCCGGGCAGTAGCTTTCATAGCAGAAAATGAAGGCTGTGTCTTTCAGAGTCATCTCTATGGAACTTCCCATAGAGGGAAAGAGCACACAGGGTATTAGATGCTCAACTGAGGATGTTTTCTGTAGGTGAGTAGTTGGTTCTGATCTAAGTTCATGAGTGTTAGGAACTGAATTCCATCAACTAAAAATATCCTTATTTTTTTTTCTCGAGTGTGGGTCAGCGAGTTTCCTTCATGGGTCAAAACCATAGCTGGAGTGCCTACTTGTAATTTAAGGTTGCTTGAGAGTAGAGGATTCAGATGAGAATGACAACACAGTGTACCAGGTTCCAAAAGCTGCATCTCCAAAGTCAAGTAAGCTTTCTGAAAGCAGCGCTCTTCTCTCTTCCTGTGAACACTGCAAGTGAAGCAGGTGACTTTTCCAAGAACATCTATTCCAGTGAAATGGGAAAACCAACCTGAATAAGGTTATGGGGATTGAATGTTTGTAAGAACACACAGTTAGTGGAGGTCAGCTATACTGCAGGTGACAAACTCTTCCCAGTGCATTGGAAAGCTCCAAAAGAGTGTTTCTGGGAAGTTCATCAGGGTTTAACGCAGTCACCTGTTGATAAAATTGACAACTACCACTTATTTCACAAACTAGTAGTAGTTGACAGTTGTAGGGTAAGTTATTACTCTTCCTGCTTCTTGGTTTTGTTTGTTTGGGTTTGGGTTTCCCAGATGTGGCCTCTCTGTGTTGCCCAGGCTAACCTGGAACTTTCAGTGTAGGTCAGACTGACCTTGAATTTGAAAGAGTCCTCCTACCTCTCCTTACCACCCAGTGCTGGAATTACAGGCCTTCAGCCACCTGCTCAGCTTATCTTTTCGTTTTGTGAGGTCTCCCCAGACTTCCCAGGCCAGCCTGGACCTCGCGATCCTGGCTTTGACTTCCGAAATATAAAGTATGCCCAAGCTTTGGGTTAGTGTGAAGGACTATAGAGCTAGGTAAGACATGGTCTTACTCTTAAAGAATTTTAGCTGAAAAACACGTGCAGACTATCATTTAGGAAAGGATTAGTTGTAAAGAAAGGATTTAGCCAGAACCCTCACACAGCACTTCTATAGAAAGAACTGTTCTGTAGAGACCATCAATAATAATAAGGCTTTGTTTCTGACTGCTGTGAATCAACATTTTAAACAAAGGTTTTTGTGGGTTAAAAATGGTATATATTAGCTATACATAATGCTGTATACCTGTAATGCCAGCATTTGGGATGCTGAGGCAGGAAAATGGAGAGTTCAAGACCCACATGAGCTACGAGGTATTGTATTTAAAAAAGAAAAGAAAAAGGAACGTTCTCTCTTGGCAATAAATGTATAAAATTCTAAAAGCTTGATTAAGAGCTGTGTAGTCACACAACATTTTACACATATAAATAGATGTGAGAAATGTGGTAATTGGGGTAAAATCTGAAATAGCAAGATTTTCAATAGCAAATAATGGCCACATTTGCTGGCAAGTGGTGCCATTGCAATTGATTTGCTTGTGACTCCAAGGACTGATGTCCAGGGAGTGATTGCCCCATGAAAATGAGAAATTATATTAACACTGTCAGGGTATGAGATTGAGGAATCCATTTTGACTCAGTTATTTATCCTGATATTACTAACAGGCCTGTTTAGTTGCTTACTTTCTGCCTGAGCAGTTCCAGAGGCTGTAACTGATAGTAGTTTTGCATATGCAATTTTTAGAAACTGTCTTAAAACTGTTGAAGATGTAAAACAAATTTTCTATATACTATGTATTTTGTAAACTGAAGGAAACACAGTCATGCATCACTTTTTCAAGACAGAATAAGCCACCCAAACAAGTTCTAAATGTATGCCTCCCAAAAAGGCACAATGTGACCTCCTGAATGAGTTTAACTGGTGATGTTAAAAATGCTTGAACAGTGCTATGAATTCTTACAGTAGAGTCATTAACTCCAAAGCACAGAGGTTTGGATTTTAAAAAGTTTTTTGTTTAAGCTCTGAATTTAGCATAACATTTAGAAATACTTTGCTAATTATTTATTTTACTTTGTAGGGCCTGGGGAGAAGATTGGGTCTAAAAGACTAAATTATACAGCATTTGAAATTAGTAGGCAATTTCAACCCACCCTGAATATGCTTCCCGCAGACAGCCCTTCCCTTCCCGACATGGTACCTGGAAAGCAAAGATAACTATCAGCTTGGAACAAGCAGCAAAGACAAAAATAAATCCCCAGCACTGCCATTCCTCTTAGATGATATGCTTTCTTTCCCCCTGCTGTTTCTGGTTTGGCTAGCCCACTAGTTTTGTGCACGATTGTGTCTAGTCAGTCTGCCCAGAAGTTGCTGCTGAGGACCTGATACCCTTGTCCATGAATGTGACTAATACTAGAAGACCATTAAAGTTATATTCCCCTAGAATGGTATTTTTTATCATTTTGGATTTATGCATAGATACTTTTATTTTAATATTTTAATATTTATACTGAATTACAATTCTTTACATGGGAAGTATCTAAGGTTAGTTAGTTAATTATTTAACTTATATATGCACACAAACATTTTTAAAATTCGTTTTAGCTGAGAATATGAGCTGTTCCTAGACACTCATTATCTCCAATGAATGAAATCATAGTTTGAAGCTATTGTAAATTAACCAGCTTCTCTAATTTTATGTTGCCACTCGTCTCTGCCCTGCTTTTCTTTCTGGATAAGGACTAGCCTCTGGGCTTTCTAAATGAGCAGAGGCAGTAAGCTAAATTCAGTATCTTCACAGGGTTAGTGTGGCTGCTGTTGTAGGCATGTGAGACACAAAGAGAGTGCCAGGAGTTCAGAATGGCGGAAAGTGAGAAGATGGCTGTCTATGTTTTCAGGGCCTAGGACAGTGTTTTCTGACTATACCTTTGCAGAGACCTCAGTAAGGGGTACAGTAAGCTAGGTCCCCAAAGCTCAAGTGTGGAGAGGAGTACTCATCCCGCTCTGCTTCACTGATCTGAAGGGTCACAGATACTCTAAATCATCAATTCCAGTCTTCTCTCAGCAACATGCAGGCACCAGTGTAGCAGTGCGAGCAAGCAAACGGGACCTTCAGGTGCAGCTCTCACTCCTAGCTGACATGGAATACATTCTTTGCTGACAAAATTTGTCATCGATAGCATTGAGGTTTTTGTCTTGTTTCCTATTAAGCACTAAAATTTATGAAATTGAGTCATCTCTTTTTCAGATAATATCATTTAGATAGCACTCAGTTATTAAAGCTTGGAAAGAATAATTTTGTCCTTCAGTGGCACTGGTGGTCCTATATATACTTAATTAAACGATCCCTTAAATTGGAACCATTAGCAACATTGAAATAGCAGTTTTGACCTCTTTCTCTGCCCTGTGTGCATGTATGACAAGATTTTAAGAACTGTATTTGAAGAAAAAATTAATCCAGGAAAATAAAAATAAAACTGTAGTACCCCAAATCTTACTTCAAACAACATTTTACACATTAAAGAAAGCTGGGCTTTGGCTCTGGTGTGTGTGTACTTTCCACTTAACATGTAAGTCTTTTGAATTAGAATGCATCTCATTACCAATGGCAGCTTCATGTTTATTTTGTCATGGTTTGCGGACACTTCGAAGTATGTAGTTCTCCATCAAATCGTGACTCCTCTCCAGCTTGCTAGACTCTTAGATTTGGTTCCTGCTAACAATGCAGTGCAAGTATCTAAGCTGATGAGTAAGATTTCAGTCTTTGGCTGTCTTCCTCATTGTTGCTAAAGCTAGAGAATTTAAAGAGAAGGAATATGTTTATAATTTTTTGTTACTGCTAAGCACTTTACATATATTATTCTTGTCTAATTGTTACAGCAATGCTATGGAGATACTCTCTCTTTCTGATATGAACTGTTGCTTCAAAGTTGATAGTACTGAAGTGCAAACAGGTGTTACTTGGTGTTCCATTATCTGGTGGAGGAGGCTGCCTTCAGGTGTAGGCATCTGTTCTCATCCCTACCTTTCTGTGATAAGTGTTCAATATATCTTTATGTTTATTCTCACATTCACAGACACATTCTTTGACCGCTCTCCAGCTGTTAAGGAGCAGAGTGGTGGTCAAGAAGACATCAGAGAAGTGTTTTTGGAACTGAGTTCAAAGGGTCACCAGGAGTTGACTGGTGAGAGGACTTGAGCTTTCACAGCATGAACAAAGTGGAAACAGGTGTGGCAGGTGTCGCCCCTTCTCACGGATGGAAGGTTTTGATGTGCAGACCAGTGCTATTTGTCTGTCAATCTCTTTGGAGGTCTGTGATGAGGTCTGGAAATCTGGACTTTGAAAACCGTTCCTCCGGTTTTCTTATGATAGCAGGATTCACTATAAGAATATATATGTAGGCCAATATATAGACTTTTCTAAGGAGATGATTTATAACTGTCTTCGATTTCTACGGGGAGGAAGCTATATCTGCAGATGATTATCTTTTGAACATACTTACAAATTATTCACATTAATATTAAACAGTCTGCATGGGTGAATTCTGTGCTTTGCAAGACTGAGACCTAAAACCAGATCTCTGACACATAAAATACAGGTATGGCAGTGTACATCTGTGACCTTATCCCTAGAAGGAGGGATGTATGAGGATCTGGGCGCTCCATGTCCAGCAAATGTCACTCAGTGAGAGATGCTATTGCAAGAAAAAAAAAAAAAGAAGAAAAGAAAAAAACGAACGAAAATGATAGAGATAGAGGAAGATACCCATGTAGACCTGGCCCCACAGTCAAATATCATATAAAGGGCACATAAGCAATCATACATCACACACACACACACACACACACACACACACACGATCATGCACCAAGACAAAACAGTTACCTTGAGGTCTTAACACACATGAAACCGAAACAAAAGTTCCAGTACATGGGATTTATCCTAACTTCACCTGCATTGTCCATGTTTTTTTTTATTATATTCTCTCTCATTTAAAAAGAATCCTGTAGGTAAATAAAAAGAGGGTTTTCTAAGGAGGGTGGGGCTAGAGAGATGGCACATTAGCTAGGAGCTAACTCTGCTCTTGCAGAATTTCGGGCATCCACCTGGGGCTGACAACCATCTCTAACACAGTTCCAGGGGCTCCAATGCCCTCTTCTGCAGGCATCAGGCACACATGTGGTACACAGACATGCATATAAACAGAATACCCACACACTAAATATATAAATAAAAATAGAATCTCAGTCCCAGTCCACTGAACTAATGTCATTGCCTTCTAGGAGGTTACACTCAGTGGTTTTCAAACCCTGCAGGAGACCATCATCTGTTTAAGTTTTAGTCTAAGAATCACGGGGTCAGACTGCATTTCAGCATGCTTTGCCAATAGCTGCTTGACAAGATTCCCGGGATCTGGCTGGCGAGAGAAGAGGTAAATGGGAACGGTGGAGAGCAGAAAGTCGAGGATATCTCCGTGTTCGTTGCTTGAGTGTTTGGTTGCATGGAGAAGTCTTACTCAAAATTGAAGTGGATGAGACAAGAGCTTGGGTCACGCTGTGTAGGAGCTGTTTCTGTCAGCTCTCCCATGACTCTGCCAGCCTTCTGACAAAATGGAGCTGTCTGGTTGCCATCAGCACCAGAAACTTGTACCAAAAGGGTTTTCAAAAAGCAACTCCAAGGTACTTCTTTTCTAGTAAAAAGAGAAGGTGGATTTAGAAAGAGGGTTCTGAAATGAAGCTGCGCTTACAGACTTTTTCAGCTGTGGAGAACATGCCTTTCCTTCAGTGAGCATCACTACTAAAAACAGCAACAGACTAGGGTGTGTCCTAACTCAGTGTTAGAATACACAACAGTTAGGCGCATCATTATAGCTCTGCAACATGGCAGTGAAATTGTCAAGAGAGCAGAAGACCACATAGGGTAAAGTCATTTTTATCTAATGAGTATAGTCTTGAGTAGCCATTCAGGCAAAAGGTATATCACGTGGTTTTCTTACGATAAAAGTATTAAAAAGCAAACACAGTGATAACTGCAGAAGGCCCAGTACTGGTTACCTTTGGTAGGGAAAGGCAGGCAGAGCCTCAGAGGAGACCCAGATTGCTATAGAATTAATAAAGTTTGCCCTTGGTATTACTAACTTAAATGTAATTTGATATTTTCATAGGTTAAATGAAAAAGAAAACCAGAACAAATTTCAATAGGTGGCCTCAAAATTTTGTTAACTGTATTTCCTAAATGTACCATAAACAAACACAAAAGAAATTTTCTGAGATGTCAGACTTAATATGAAAATCTAGGTAAAAGGCTGAATAATAAAGGTTTCAAAAAAGAAATAAAGAAAAGAAGCTGCCAAGGAGGATAGAGAAGGCAGCCTGGAGGACTATCTGCAGTTAGACACAGCTGACTATGTGCTTCTCCGCTGCTCGCAGAGTTGCCTTGTCATCTATCAGTGAAGAACGCCTCCTTTCTGTTCTCTTTCCAGGCCTAGTTGCTAGCCTTATCAAAGGTGTGGGAGGAGAGGTGTGTGCCTTCTGAGTTAAGGCTGGGGCAGTAATATTGTGAGGGCCGCCGAGGGGTGGGGTGTTCAGCCTAGAAAAGACAGATTAGGGAATAAACTGCAGCATTGCTTAGATTTGCAGAGAAGATGTGCTGGCAGAGTTAGGCTATCAAACTCAGTTCAATAGAAAGTGATTAAGAGTTAAATTGGCCAGCTCCATACGCCCCCTGAAAGAAGCAGTCTCTGAAATATTCCAAAAACTGATAGTCCTGCCTAGTCATTCAGTATTGTGTTGGGGATATATCAGAATGGAAACAGAAATCGTAGCCACATTATGAACGTAGTAATACTCGACTAACCAATACTGGGCACATCTGTACAATGCTCAGGTAGATACTTTTGGTTTTCTCTGTTGGTAACTCGCTAATGTCTATCTTCAAAGATTATCAAGGGAGGTTCCATTTCCATCTGACAGTGAGCATGTGCTGACTTGCTTTGCCACAGCTGTCTGAAAGTTCTTTATTTGGCTGTAGAAAAACAGTTCTTGGGATGCTTGCAGTTTGTTTCCTGTTTTCAGGGAAGGTAGTGCTCTGTGTCTTCCTCAGGGAACTTGAAGAAAACAGACTTGGAAGTCCAAGGTTGATGTTAGAGAAACAGCATTTTACAGTTGAAGACACCTTTTTTTTAATGCAGCTTTCAAAATGTTTAAGCTGATTGAGTCATGAAGGGCAAATTTCATAGTGATGGTCTAGAATCTAATTTATTTTTATTGATCCTTTATTGTTTCTGTTTGAGAAAGAAAGTGATTGGACGTGTTAGAACTGTGCAAAGTATAGACAAGAAGGATGAGACAAGAGTCAAAGAAATTAGCTTGGATTTCTCCTAGTCTTTTTATTTTGGTGTTTTTTTTCCATTCTCACATACACATTTTTAAAAGTTGCAGAGCCACCTGGATATGGTGGTAGATGTCTGTAATCCTAGAACCTGGGGTTGGTGGCAGGAAGATCTGGAGTTCATGACCAACCTCACCTACATAGTGAGTTTGAGACTAGACTGAGCTACATGAGACCTCATCTTAAAAAAACAAAACACACACAAAAAGAAATCTAGTAAGTAAAATTTTAAATTTTCATAGGCAGTATATTTATTGATTACTTTTAAAATATTCTATTTTTAAATCTAGATTTGGAACATTTTTCTATAGTAAAGGTTACATTGAAATAGCTGCCTAACCTTTTATTATATGAATATACTATCACCCATTTAACTATTCTTTGATTACTTCTACTATAAGTATAAGGAACATCTTTGGGCATTCATTTTATTTTCATGTCTGTTTCCTTAGGGTAGATTCAGAGATGGGGAACACATTAGATCAAAAAATATGAATGGTTTTCAGTGACTCCCTGGAAGGGTGCTGGGTTCTGGGCCCACAGCTTTTCTGAGTGCTTTCGGGAGGCGCTTCCCTGGCCAATATTGAGTGCAGGCTT
>LOEQ01004213.1:59391-70393 GCA_001685075.1 Bramus lutescens
TTTTTTTTCCTCAAAGTAATCATTTGATAATGTTTAAAAACTAAAAGCTAGGCTGAAGAGACAGCTCAGTGGTTAGGGGTGCACAGAGGACCTGAGTTTAGTTCTTGGCACTCATGACAGATGGCTCATGGCTACCTATATCTCTAAGAGATCCAATATCCTCTTCTAGGCTCTGCAGGCAAAACACACAGAGAGACACACACACACATACAGGTGAATACAAATAAGATAAATCTTTTTTAAAAGAGTTTTTTAAAAACTGACAGTATGATATGCCATATGATAAATACTGTAGTGTGTTTAGATGCTATGAAGTATCACTAGATGCTTGTCAATCCCCATCTGATAATACCAGAAGGGGTGGTTTTGAATTCTTTTCAATTTTATATTCTGAATGTTCCTCCAAACAGTGGGGATAGTCTTTATGTTCATAATGTAAGAGACTCTTTGAGATAATTACCTTATTTCAGTAATTGTAAAAATAATTATAGTGCTTATGTAACTGTTTACATAGTTTGCTGTTTTGACATTTCTGCATACCATTGTTTGTAGTTCTAATAATTTAACATGCTTGGGTTTCTACACTCTTCTTTTGATGGCTGTCTCCTATAAAGGAACATTACAAACTTAGAAAGCTAGTGATCTCCTCCCCTCCACACATGGCTGCACACTGTAGGAATTTGGTGAGTTATTGGCTGTTGATGAAGATGTAAAATGATTTACTACTTCATATAACACTGTTGTCCTGCCACCCCCAGCTATAAGTATGCCCCTCCATTTTAATTTGGAAATATTCTTCTTCAAACCCAAAGGTTGTTTATATTAGTCAGCATACACAAGTTTTCATGGTGATGTTGATTGAACTGAACTGAAACCATGCATTTTGCAAAATCTCAGGCCAACGCCAGCCTTTCTGTTGATCTTGAGGGCATCTCCCACCTGTCAAGTCCCAGTCTCTCCACTAGATTTACTCCACTGCTGGTAACTGCCAGGTGTGAACCCTAGGTCTGTCAGTATTTGCCTTTAGTTCCTCCTGGCATGGCTGGTGTGGCTTCCCTCAGGGCCCCAGGAGAACAGGAAGAGAGGAGACCTGAGGGGGGTTGGAACTTAGGATCACATGTAACTTTTTTTTCTTGTAGAACTCAGATTTGAGCTTTGTTTAAACAAACCATCTTTTCAAAATACCAATTTCTGCTTTATAATTGACCAGGAGAATGCCTCATTTGAGAAGTGTTTAGTCTCTCCCTAAGTCCTTTAAGATGCAGTGTTTTTAAGAGGTTGAGGAGTGTTTTTGGATGGAATTTGGTGAGGCCAGAGTTTCTGCATTTTAGTAAAGATGAACTACACTTTGTATTAAAAGACAAGCGTGCAATATAAATTTGAGTACCACAAACCCAAGAAGCCACTTCCCCCCAAGTTTTGGGGCTAAACATAGCATAAGAGGTTAAAAACTTCCTCATCCTGACATTTGTGCCTCACAGCAGGCAGCTCTATGTCTCCCTCTATGTCTTCTCTGGAGCATCCTGGTTTTCCAAAGACCCTTAAGGGAGCTATTTCAAATTCATTTGTGATTTTTTTTTTCAGATAAATCCCGCAAGTATTTATGAGGCATTCTGCAATGTCCCAAACATAAATAAAGTGAATAAGACCATGGCCCTTGCTTCTAAACAACTCAGTCTGGTGAGACAGACATAAATCAGTACTCAGTATTCAACTTAGTAAAGACAGTAGGAAAGGGTGAGGAGTCTGTGGGGACCCAGGAAAGGAGCAACTGAGCCCACCTCCCATAGAAAGCAAAGCTCCCTAAGGAGAAAAGGACCTGCACTGAGTCCTAAGTAAGAGAAATGTTGCCACAAGGTAAACAAGAAGTAGGGATGGAGCCCAGTGCTTTCTGGTACACAGTACGGCTTCTGAGAGTGAGGCCCAGTCCCACTGGGTGTCTCCCACTTGTGCATGTGGGGGGGGGGAGCAGGATGGAAAACATCAGTGCTGCATGGACTGCTGTGTTCAGACTGGCATTTGAGAATAGTTTCGATTTAAAAACTTAGTGAGGTAGGGGGAAAGAGCTGAATAATTTAAGGATAGCATTGGAAAGGGATCAAAATAGAAGCTGAAAGACATTGTCAAAAGCACAAGAGGATTTGAACCAAAGCAGGGGAGATAGCTGAGAGCACACACTTGAGGAATAATCAGGGAGGAGGAGTAGAACATGTAGAACATCAAGGGTGTCTGAGGAGAGGAGTGGAGGCTGAGTTGCCAAGATAACAGTGGCCTCGATATCTACAGAGGCTGCTGTCACAGGAGACGATTCAGGGATGTGAGGATTCTTCAGTTCTTTTCAATGTCAGCATCAATTCTCTGTAATGTTTTTAGATGTTTAAGGCGATTTCTAAAAAGAACGATGAGAGTGTTGAGCTAACTTCTGGGAGGTTTGGAGTTCTTGCTCTCTGGCACTTCATGTAGAGTCCAGCCATGACTACTGCATTTTGAGCAAAGAACTCACTCAGATTTTTCCCATGGTTCTCTCACTTTTTTTCCAAAAGCTGCTTTAGCATTTGGCTCTAATTTCCATTCATTTTTAAATAAAATTTTTTATTCTCTCATGCTCCTTAGGCCATTCAGCCTTACCCTGGTGTACCTCCATTATCTATTATTTGCATCTTTTCCCTGACAATAACTGCCTACACTACCCCACCCCAGTTTTTCCTGGAAATACCCAGCTACTAACCAACTCACTCCCAGCCACCTGGTGTCTTCTAAGTAATTTTAGCCATGATGCTGCAAAGTGAGTCATAACAGAACTGGTGTTGAAGCCCTTTTTAGCTGGTGAAACCAACAATGGTCAATTGTATTTAAGATGTGTGCCCAGCTTGTAAGTGGGTTCTGATCATCACTTTTAAGATTAAAAATATTGATGGAAAGAAAGAAAAGGAAGTGATCAGATGTTCATATGTATGCACACATTCAAGAGGTTCCATTCTTTCAGGCAGAAGACCATGTCATTTAGTTCTCCGTCTCATTCCTCACATTTCTTCTGTCTAGGAGTCCTGCTGCCCGCTTTGCTCCCTGTCTCCTAGTCCTCGCCACCACCATCACATTTACAGATGTCTATACATAGACACAATGGCAGAGATCTTAGTTTTATTCAGCAGCATGCCACAGAAATTTAAACAGTACCCAACATAGTAGCCCTCACTGAGTATTTGTGGAATAGATTAATGAAACTATAGTTCTACAAATAATACGAATTGTAAATACTACCATTAATCATTGTTTTCCCTAAAGTGGTGACAAACAGTAAAGAACACATTAGAGGTGTGAGAGCATTAAGCTAGGAATCACTCAGTTTGGGGCTGCTGCCCTTTTGAAAGGGTTTGCTGGCTTGAGGTGAGGTGTGTGGAGACTAGAAGACAATGCTGTTATCTCTTCTATTTCCCTTCCTTAGCAGACATCTTGCTAAGGATTAAATCAAAGAAGCAAATGGATTTATATTATCTTGATTTTTTTGTGTTTATTGCTACTTGATATACTTTTGGGAAAATTTCCAGGATTTTTCTTTGTGCTGGCTGCATTTGACATTTTCCACTACCCTCGTCAACAAAGTGTCATGAGCTTTCAGATGGCTCTGGCATGTGTTAGAATCTCTCCAGCCCCTGCCTTAGTTTTTCCTTGTGTTTCTAGATTTCATTTTTTCTGCTGTCATCAATGGGTACCTCTACTTCCTACTTTTCTGCCCCACGTTGGTTTGTACATCTGGGTTGTTCTGAGGCCATTTCTTTACTTCCCTAAACCTATTGTGTTGGGCCTGGAGTCAGAACAGAAACCCTCATCTGAGCTGTGGCTTTCAGGTTAAGGTTTCTATTTTCTGTCCCAATTCTGCTCCAGTACTGTGGGGCCTGTATTGTGCATGCAAAAGACATCTCTAAACTATTTTCTATGTTATTAGGAAATCAGAGTCAATAAAAGTCCAGGAAGAGTTTGAAAGCAACAACGAATTCTAATGCTTACATGCATCCAGCAAGTTTCACCTGTATTTAAGCTTGGTGTTCAGTCTCGACACTGTAGAGCTGAGTGGTAAGCAGAGCAGTCAGATGGTACTAAGAGACATGCTGACTTCCCGAGGCACTGGAGGATCGTAACAGGTAGACGTCTAGGTCACACTAGTTGGTTCGAAACAACTACAGCCAGCATGGCCATTTTGTTTAACTTGGCATTTCCCAAACTTATTTGAAGATAGAAGCCCCCTTTTAAATAAAACTTTGCAGCATATTTTGGAAACACTGGTGGAAAGAGAGCAGACACCAGTTCTGGTACTGCCTGAGACGTTGATTGACATTTTTACTCATTTAGCAAATACTGCTTTGTGCTCTGCACCATTTAAGATGCTGGCAGTACATTCACAAGCACACAAAGGCATCTGTCTTTGAGCAGCTGATATTCTAGTGGAGGAAGAAATGCCATAAACATAATAAATATATTAATATTAAAAGTTAATGAGTGTCTCAGACAGCCATGAAGCAGAGAAAGTGGTCTGAGAGTATAGGGGTGGCAATTTTAAATATGAATATAACCTCAAACAGCTCACTAATCCTCTTTGTCTCTAATTTATATAATGAAGACATTTGAAATAATGACCTGGGCTCCCCTGGTCCTGTGATTCAATTTCAACCCCAAGAACTGCCATATCAAACTGTGGCACTGCTGGTTCACAAATGTCTTATCGAGCATTTACATCACTGTAGTACAAAAGGTTAGGATGCTCATATAATTACTGTCAGAGAACAGCACTGCCATTTAAGTCTTTTGTAATATCCACAAAATAAAACATTTAATTAAATGGAAAGGCCTTACTGGTTTTGTTTTAATCTAGCATATACTTGATCCAAGATGAAGCGGAAAGTATTTTACTTAACAGTGGGGAACCTCTGCAGCACAGGTGTCGACTGCTGCTAAGCAAATATCCATGTGCATGTGTACAGTGTGTGCACACACTTCTGCCCTGGGTCCTTGAGGTAGCAAGTTTGTGAGTGATATTGAAATGACCTTTTAACAGTACTCCATTGCCACATGCCTGAGCCTGTATCTGAATAATTAGAGCCTTGACTTAACACACCACAGTATACAGTGCCTATGTTAATTATAAATGTCTGAAAGTTTGCTGGAACATTTTCTTCGTAGCTTTTTATTAAAGACAGACTGCAGTTGGGAAGGAAGGTTGTGGATTGTGGACCTAAGCCTTTGATGTTTAGTCTCTTGTTTTTGGAATGAAAACTAACAACTACTTTTCCAATTATCTGGATATGGTGATACATTTCTATACATTCTAAATAAGAAACTGAAATTATGCAATCATTAATACTTTCTAACAGTATTTATTCTCAAGGGAGACATTAGATGCAGTTTATTTATCTAAGTATCTAAGTGTGCCCTCAGGAATGAAATGACTATACAAGGCATCACTTAGGTATACAACTGGTCAGTTTGCATAGCACCATAGCCCCTGAGCAGAAAAACTGATATACTGGAAATGGCAGGCTGTATATGACAATTAGAGCTGGTGGGGGAACAAAAGACTAAACTGGGAGGATTCAGTGAAGGCCCTATCTGGGGTAGGTCTGAGACCTTCTCTAATTTAGAGCCATAAAAGAGAGGTAGAATCGCAGCAGAACGGAGAATATGCTCTATTCTCCTGTGCCAGGGATCTTGTCCCATTGTTTATGTGGATAGCACTTTATTTTCATTTTCTTAGGAACCAGCCTTCAAATTGATGGTACACAGGAAGCAGCATGGTGTGGAGAGGGCATTGAATAGACTTTAGGGTCAACCTTGAGGACTGGGTAACTACCTACCATGAGAAATCAGTTCTGAGGCCTAAATTAGAAGCAATCTAGCAAGAACATCCTTGGTGAGAGAGGAACTTCTCAATTTTAATTTTAACTATTTTAAGCTTTTCCTCTAGTTGGGAATGTCTTTAAGGACTCATGATCTATTTGAAACTTTTAGCTGAATACCTCAAGTTTTGTAACTTCCAATTAGAGAAAGAAAAGAAAAAATGTGCATAAGCCATATTTAAAGAATATCTAGTTATTCTGTGGTTCATATGTTCTTGCTTATCTTTCCTGCTCTTCAGTTGTCCCATTGGAAATTATAAGATTGAAATAAAGGCTCAAATAAAGTAAAATGATTCCTTTCATTTGAAATAGATACTTTATTTCTTTAAAAGTTTAATTTTCTCTTCTATATAGAAATCGATGGACTCTGAATTCCAACTTCTCTTTAAAGGCGTCCACTTACCTGTTTCTAACCAAAGTTTCTGTATGGTCTTTGACTTCTCAGTCTGGCCAATTCTTTGTTGCTGAGGCTGCACACTGTATGGTTTTGCCAATATCTCTGACTTCCCACTAGGTGCCAGAAATATCTTCCCAGACCTCTCAGAGGAATGGCCAAATCACCACTTGTTCCATTTGAACCTGTGTGCAATAAATTTCAGACCCTTCCGTGAAGGCATTGAACCAGCTATACAAACATATTTTTCATTGTGATTCTTTCCTATGATCATAATATGAAAGTCTCCTGTATCTACCTTAGACCAAAGCTGAACATGTTGAGTAGTGTGCACAGTGATTACTTCATGCAGAATATTTTTGTGATGGGATTCCCCAATTTGAGATAATAGCCTAATTACGTGCATGCATGTAAAAATTAAAGTAAAAGTTTAAGAAAGTAATTGTCTCATCTTTAAGGCTCTAAATATTACTTAAGAAATTTGAAAGATAAGAAAGGAAATATATATACTTAGTATAAAAGACTGCAGGGTATTTGGTGAAATGCCTCAGTTGGCAAAGTACTTGCAGAAAAAGCATGAGGACAGGAATTTGGATACCCAAAACTTACATTCAAAGCTGAGTGGGCTTGGCTGCCCACCTGTAATCCAAGAATGTGGGAGGTGGGAACAGGGACTCCCCATAGCAAACTGGCTGAAGTAGCCAGTTCCAAATTCAGTGAGAGGCCCTTCCTCAGTACATAAAGTGGAAAGCATCGAAGAAGCCACCAGCATCAATGTGTACATGTGTGTGCATGTGTGTGTGCACACACACAATGCACTCACACATGCATATGCAAAAGTTAATGTTTTTTAAAAGATGTAGAGCTACTCTGTGTTTATTAGATAGCTGAGCTAAAGGTGTAAGTTAGCTAAAACTTTTTGGTGAAAGAGTAGTGTATATTAGTAGAATTGATAGATGATTCTAATTCCTTCACAAATTTACTGAGCTCCTACTATATACAGGAAGTATTATCTGATTCAGACACTGGGTATCAGAAGGAATCCTGACTAATAGGTGTTCTGTTCTCACCTAGCAGGGAAACAAGAACTTGAGCAAGGCCTCAGAAAAAACCTGGCTGAATGTCTGTAATCCCATCACTTGGGAGGGTAGAAGCAGGAAGATGAGTTGCTCAAAGCCTGTTTCAACTTATATGAGTTGAAAACCAGCCTGGCTACTTGAGACCCTATCTCAAAAACAAATAGAAAGAAAACCATGTCTGCTCATTTGAGAGTTGTTGCCCAGGACTCAGTCTGGGCAGGACTTACAATATGACCTCTGTGGACTGTTGACCCTGTTGTATACACATGAGATTGAATGAAGGAATCATGGGACATCAAGACATGCTCCAAGCTGTCTGAACTTTTGCCTGTGCTGCTAGTTATTCTTCAAAAGAACTATTCAGAAAAGTAAGAACTAAAGATATTAAATGTGTATTAAGACAGCAAAAGATTAGATTGTGGAGTATACCTCAGAGACCATTTAGAAGCTGTTAGGCAGGGCTCGTATATGAACAGGAGTGATATTTCTACCCACATGTAAAGGCAGAAATGAAGCAAGATCATGATGAGTTACAGGCGTGTCTGTCGGGTTGCTTGAACTATTTGGTAATTTAAATGCTATAGAAATGGATGCTTCACTTGGACAACCAGCAAGGTAGAATTTCATAAGCACTGAAGTATTTCTCTCTTTCCCACCTTTTAGCTTGTCAAAATTCCCAAAAATGATCCCCTCAGTGAAGTCCACAACTTTAACTTCTACCTGTCCAATGTGGGGAAAGATAACCCTCAGGGCAGCTTTGACTGCATCCAGCAAACACTCTCCAGGTAAGTACTGTCCAGGACATGCTGCAGGGGGCACTTCCCAGTTCAGATGCTTACTTTTTAATCAACTAGTCCCTTGATGTTTATCGAGTTGAATTATACAACTCATTTATTTAAACATATTGGCCATCTATCATATACTAGAACTTGTGTGTGTGTCACTGGAGTATAGTCACAAAGTTATAGAATTCAAAAGTATTATAAAAATGAGTTTTAAATTGAAATCAATTTTGAAGATTTTTTTAAAAATGATACTTGTATTTAAGTAAGGCTATCTTATATTGTACCCAAGAATTTTTGTAATGGTAAGGAAGAAAAATATGTATCCTGCGTGTCTTCTTCCCACGCCTCTGCTCTATCAAGTCTTGCCTTGAGAGTTTTCTTCTCGTTTTATTGCATTCCAACAAAAATATAAGAAAAAAATTAAGATAAAATAAAAGAAGGGTAAAAGAGTAGACCCCTCCCTGGATGCCATTACTCCCTCACCTACTTTGACTTAGAAAACTATGAGCCATTTGCTGTGTTTGTTTGTGGAAAGTGGGAACCCTTGAGCAGGAATTTGTATTTTGCCCCATGAAGAAGGAAGGTTGTTAGTATCTGTCCCCCAGTGTATGGCTTTGACTCTGGAGCACAATACTAACACCAGTCCATGTCTGTGACTCATCTGCATATGGTGCAGGAGCCACTGTGAGAAGGAAAGCTGAAAGAGCCAAGACACCTTCCTGAAAGCTCCAAGTTGGTCTTTCCATGTGACTTAATCTGCCTGTGTTTAAGTGTTGCTTTAAAATAAAATTTTGGTATGAACTGCATCCATTATAGGTTATATAGCCTTTTATATTCTGTTCACTTCCATATCTACTGGCTACCTGTGGTTGTGATACTCAGTTTTCAAAATTACATAAAGCTTAAAATTTCATTGTTTACTCTCACTAACATTTTATGGTCTCAAAATGTACATGTGGTCACCACAGTTACTACATCACAGATACAGGATATTTCTACCACTGCAGGAAATTCCTGGATAGCACTACAATAGACTGTAGAAACACCAGCTTTTAGGGTCTTATTTAACAGGTAACCTGTCCATAGTTATATAAATGTGTTAGCTTGTGGCTGGGCAAAAAGAGAACTGAAGGACTTGAGATGAACTCTATGCCCTGAGGAACCATATGAAAAAATTGTTCTTCCTTCAAAACCATGTCACATCATAATCCTGTGTTCTATCATAAAGTATGTGTGTTTGACTAGTGTGTGAAAGTACTGTAGGCAAGCCTGGAACCTAAGCTTTGTCTCTAGGACTCAAAGTGAAAGGAGAGGCTGACTCCCACAAGTTCTCTAACTGCACGTGCACGCGCGCGCACACACACACATACACCCACATGTGCACCCACAAACAAAATAAAAGTTTTAATGTAAAACATACTTAAATAAGTAATATGGTTTTATCCTTACATAACATAGACACTGTGCATTTATTTGTATTGTACTTGTTTAGAGAAAAATTTAAGGTTAGTTATATATAAAACTGGCCATGATGCGGAAGAATGGTGAGAAAATTCAGACAATTACATTAGTGTCTTTTCCACCAGAAAACAAAAGCGCTAAAAACTTTTGATTCTCAGCCAGGTGTGGTGGCACACACCTTTAATCCCATCACTTAGAAGCAGAGGCAGGCGGATCTCTGTGAGCTCCAGGACAGCCAGGGCTATGTAGAAAAACCCTGTCTTTAAAACCTTTAATTCTCAGTCATCTGCTCCATCCTTTCTAGTCTTGATTGGTAACGCCGTGTCTTCAAAGGCCTAGAATTCCTCAGCACAGGCTGGCTACACCTTCAAAACTTTTCTCACACATAAGATGGAGGAAATTTCAAGTCAAAATCACCTTTCAAAGATTCCTTAAATGTACTTACACACAAGCTTATTGAAAATGTGTAGTTAAAGACATACAGTGATGTCTACTCAAGTGTGGGAAACAGTGATCCCAACCAAAGAGAAACAAAGGGAACAACCCTACCAGCAAGCTGAAATCCTCTCAGTAACCAAGCTGAGAGGCACAAGGAAAGAACTCTGTGGAGCGAAGCTGTTGTCCTCCACAGGGGAGCACTGCTTAAGATCTCTAGGTCATCATGACTGACATGAGTTCAGCTTATTCTCACTTTGTGTGTGTTCCGTCCTAAGAAGTGGGAAGATATGCTAAAACTCAGACTTTTTTTTCTCTCTTCTGGGGAGTTAAACTTCCTTCCTGGTCCTCTTTGATTGGTTTATATCAGTATTCAAATATACTCAAATCTCCCTTATTTAACAAGAAATAGTAAACAAGAAACAAGAACAGCTTTCATGCACTTGCCCACCGAGAGCCTGGCTTCAGCCCCCACCATCTCACACTAACTACTCCCTCAAATGTGCTGTGCCTTTCTTTGTCCTAAAACCAGTGCTTTTATAATTCTCAGCTCTGGGCCACTGCTGTCACAAAGTCGCTGTCCTAGTGGCTTCTACAGGGCAGAATGCTTCCTGCACCCTTGACAACAGTGTCATTCTTTTCTTCCTGGTCATGTTAATTGCTGTCTCCTAAGACTCTTCTTGTTCCATCAAAGCCTTCCACACCTATCCCTTAACCTGCCCTTTTTGAATGCGGTAGGTGGGTCCTTATGGCTGGTGACCTGAACACTATCTGTTAGGGGAGGATGCTTGTTCATTCCCAGCTACCAAGACCATGAAATAATCGCTCAGAAACTATTATTGTTTGCAATACTGTTTGTCCAATAGCTTAAGCATATTTCTAGCTAGCTCTTATATCGTAAACTAACCCAACTCCATTAATCTGTACATCACCACGAGGTTGTAGCCTACTGGCAAA